>CM076576.1:137084810-137238660 GCA_034641835.2 Pinus albicaulis
ATATTCCCAATACTGCTTATTTTCCCTATTTTGGGATATTACAATCTGAAAGACCTTCTTCATCATCGCCCTTTTCTTCACACTTGTAGGTGCATGTATTTTCAATTGAAGTTTTTTTGTCCTTATTGGTTCTCTTAGATGCAACGAACGCAGTTTCTAGATGCGAAGTACCCTCTTCTTCATCAAGTCTCATTTCATATGCTATGAGAACTCCATGTAATTCCTCTTTGTTGAGTTTGTCCAGATTTTCACTGTATTCTAAGACAAATACCTTTGGGTTGAATATCCCTGGTAACATTCTAAGAATATTTCGTATAATAGTCTTCTCGTAAACTAGCTCTCCCAATCCTTTGACAGTATTGGTTATTTCATCAACGTATTGGAAGTATGCAACAATGTTGCAATCTTCTTTCATTCTTAGTTGCTCAAATTTTTCTCTATAGATTTGAAGCTTTGATTCTTTGACATTTGAGTCACCTGCATATATATTATCAAGCTTGTCCCATACATTTTTAGCGGTTTTACAACCCAACACCTTATGATAAGCAGATTCAATAAGTCCACTGATAATAGTAATATTTGATTTTGTGTCATTTACCAAATTCTTCTTACCTTATTCATCCGTGGTTGATTTAAATCCATTTTGAACAGTGTCCCATACTTTGTAACCTTGCACCAAGAGATAGACCTCCATTCTTCCTTTCCAGAGTGCATAATTATTTTCATTGAACAAAGGTACACCATTCTTGGTATGCTCCATGACCTCCTTCCATCAGTTAAACTGTTATTGAAGGAACCAAGCTTTAATACCAATTGTTGGAAATATTGAGAGGGGGGGTGAATCAGTATTCCTTTCAATGAGAGCATTAGTTAATCTTCAATTATTATCAGTGTTTGTACAATTATAGGAGTAAACAAAAGGAACACAAATGCACAGTTTTTAAGGTGGAAACCCACTCCAAGACAAAAACCACCTAATTATTTTCTAATAATTCTTTAATATTCAACTCCAATTGAAAATAAAGCTCCAACTTCCTAGAATCTAGAAAAGAATTCTTCTCTAGCTCCCACTAGATGGATGTTCCAATGCCTGAGATTCTTTAGTAGTCAATTGAATAGATGCCCCAACACCCAATGAGCTACAACTCACCCTAGCGCCACCCTACGACCCTATAGAAGAATAAAACAAGAATGGACTCCCATACCAAGGAAAATGGTCCACTTTACAATGATATAGAATGATGTAGAAGAAGAAGAAATAATGGACCATAACCCCAACTATGACACAACCACCTAATGATGATCCTACACCTCCCGACACTGGCTCTTCAACTCTTGGCAGATAGACACTTGTACAATTTTTACAATGATGCATTTACAATGACTTATTACAATGATACCTTTACAATGACTGTATGTAGTGCTTCCCACTTGAAGACTTCATGTGGTGAACTCCTTGTTGTTGTTCTGCACCTTGGTTTCTACTCTTGTCATGCTACCCTCTGCTGCACCTTGCTTTGCTTTACTGCCCTAGAAATTTTGGTCCTTTGCAACCCTTGACAACACATGATCTAGCTTTTTCTTGCCTTCTAGGAGCTCGATATTGAATCTAGTGTATATCTATTATTTCAAATCCCCAATATGTGATTTTTGGCCTTGTAGTATTCCTCTGAGTATTCTTTCCAATGCCATAGGTCTAACCCAATTTGGATTCTTCAAGAGAGATTTATGCCCAATCTCACACAATGGACTAATTATGGACTGGTTCGGTAGAACAAACTTGTACGGTGCGCCACATGTCATTGTTTCTTCATTAGGCTCTGAAATTGATACAAAAAAACTATAGCTTGTGCACTTCTACAACTTTTTACAGAATTCCAATCCAATACTCAGAGCGAGATTTATGATGATTTTCCCAAGGTCACTTCTTTGAGATGAATTTCAGGAGCCTACAAAAACACTGAATTCCACAAATCATATCTCTGAAAATGTTGTGCACCTTGATCTGAAATTTTTACAAGAGATTCCTCCAGATTTCATCTTTGCCTCATCAATATTTTATCTTCTGAACCTTCGTAGAAAACAATTTTGAGCACAAAATCCACGATGACCTGTTTCAGATGGAAAAATCCCTACATAAGGAGGATATGAGGATCACAATTTATATAGATGCTTAGGTTGAGAGGGGCTTCAACAAGTGAACGTGGGATGGATTTTAGGAGCTTAAAAATTTATTAATTATTTACTTTTCAATGACCCATTCCATAACCCCATGGGGTTTTAGCCGACTAACTAGGGTTAGAAACTTCAAACATGAATATCTCTCAAACCGTGAAGAATTACGCGGCATGCCATATATCAACAGAAACATCTCAACAAGTAGAAACCATAAATAGCATTCTTGACCTAGAATATAGTAATTTGGAAGGTCAAAATTCCCATGCAATATTTGGGTAGCCCCTGGTGCTACTTGGGTTGACATCAATGACAACTTCTAATCAAAAATGGTCTATCTGGATGACATAAATATATTTTCAAGAAGGGAGGAAGACCATTTGAATCATCTGGAGAAAGTTATGCTGAAGTGTAGAAGATTTGGTATTTCTCTTAATCCCACTAAAATTATTTTTCTCTGACCTCTTGAAAGTTGCTTGGACATACTATATCAAAATATGGGATAAATATTGATCCATACAGATTCAATTCCATTCAGAATATAGACCTGCCAAGGAACATGAAGGAAATTCAGTCCTTTCTTGGAAGAGTAAACTTTGTTAGAAGGTTCATCCCGAACTTTGTTGAAATTGTTAAAGACATTACCAAGATGTTGAAGAAAGGAGTTGATATTAAATGGATTATTGAAGCCAAGCAGTCATTTGAAGAAATAAATAAATCCATCACTCAGGCCCCAGTATTTATTACTCCAATTTTTTCAAAAGAATTTATGGTTTTCACATTTGCATCTGAAAATACCATAGCTGTAGTTTTACTACATAAAGGACAACAAGGTACATATCACCCAATTTCATTCTTTAGCATAACCCTTGCTAACTCAGAGCTGAAATACAATATTTTAGAAAAACATGCATATGCTTTGATGAAAGCTATTAAGGATTTCAGAATTTATATTATGCACTCTCATGTCATTGCATTTGTGCCTAACACTGTGGTTAAGGACATCTTGACACAAGATGATCCTGATGGCAATAGAGGAAGTTGGATAGCTAATTTGTTGGAGTATGACATAGAAATCAAACCTACAAAATTGGTGAATGGACAAGGGTTGGCAAAGCTGATGGCACAATCAAATTTTGATTGTCCTAACATGAATTTTATTGCAGAAATTTCAGAGTTGTCAAATGAAGATGAAGAGCTGATTCCTATTGAAGAGAAGTTCATTTTATCTGAATAATACATGGACATTATCTTTGTCTTGCGTCATCATAGAGCTCCTGTAGATTTAACTAAATAAAAATCAAGGTTTGTGAAGCTGAAATCTCTAAGATACTGCATTATAGATAAGAATATATACTAGAAAGATACTGGAGGAATTCCTTTGAACTGTTTGCTAAAAGGGGAAGCTGAAAAGGTGATTGAAGAGTTTCATAAGGGAGATTGTGGAGGACACCACTACTAGAAGGCCACAACAAACAAAATTCTCAGAGCAGGATACTACTGGCCCACCATGTTCAAGGATGTTTACAAGAAGATAGCTACCTACCATGAATGTCAGATTTTTTATGGTAAGAAAAAGCTGGTTCCTTTACCTTTAATGCCAATTTATGTTGAGGCACCTTTCCAACAGTGGGGGTTAGATTTTATTGGTGAAATATACCCATGATCTTTAGGGTAGCATCGCTGGATCCTGACAGCAACAGATTATTTCACTAAGTGGATTGAAGCAATCCCAACAAGGCAGGAAAATGTTTCAATCGTCATTCAATTCTTAGAGAATAACATTTTTTCCAAGAATGGTTGTTCTATGAATATTGTTACTGACAATGCACAAGATTTTAAAATCCAAAAGGTTGATTAGTTGTTGTCATCAATATCATATAACACTTGGAAACTCCATTGCTTATTACCCGCACGGTAATGGTCTTGCTGAATCTTCTAATAAAAGCATTGTGAGAATTATCAAGAAGGTACCACAAGAAAATAAGAGGTCATGGAATCTGAAGTTCAAGTATGCTCTGTGGGCTGATAGAGTATTTACAAAGAGATCCATTGGTACTTCACCTTATGAGTTAGTATATGGAGCTAAAGCTATTTTTCCCACATCCTTGGGAGTGCCTGTAATGAAATTTCTGTAAGGACTAGAAGAAGATCCTAATGCTATTCAGAGGAGGATAAACCAGCGTATAGCTCTACAGGAAAAAAAGGGAGGAGGTATACAACAGTCATCAACAATTACAAAATAGAGTAAAGAAGACATTTGACAGAAAGGTCAAAGAAGACCATTTCCAAATTCAAGATGTAGTTTTGAAGTAGGAAGCCAGAATTGAAGAAAAGGGGAAACATGGAAAGTTTGAAAACATCTTGAAGGGACCATTCAAAGTATCTACATACCATGGCAACAAAAATTATCTACTTCAGGAGATGGATGGACAAATTTTTGTTAGAGGACCTGTAAATGGTAGGTTTCTAAAGCACTATTCCTCTTAAATTTTACTGAATTTTCACTCCATTGTATATATTCTATTTTATTATGCCTTTCTGATAATAAAGACAGGTTTAACATCAAAATTGAGCCTGAGGAGAAGGCCATAAGAGTTTTAATAAGGCTTGGAAAATTTCAGAAGTTTATTTCCAGAAACATGGATGGCACTGGAACTACAAGTTCTTCGGTGTACCACAGGGGCACACCATCCCAAGTGGAGCCACTGTTATCACTCATTAAGTTGTGAAACTTTTCTTGATAGGGTCATGTAGGTCATTCACCCAATGGGTAAGGTCTATTAACTCATTTCAATGTGATATAGGGTTTTCTTTTGCATTTTTAAGCCTATCCTAAGTTTTATGTTCACCTCCATTCATGCCATTTCAGTCAAATCCATCCCATATCATGTCAGTTTTCATCCCCATAAATTTAAACTCAAAAGTGTACACCTATCAGTTTTTCATATTTTCGTAGTGTTTTACAGAGGAAAACCGCAGATTTCACTATGAAACTACCTAATAGTTTCGTAGCGAATCTGTGAGAAGCCTAACTATTTTCGCTACAAAACTGCATTTTTTAACCTGGCTTGTCAGATTTGTATGAGATGTCAGTTTCTAATTAGAGCAGTAAAGGTGGAGCTCATTCAAGGTTGTTATGGTAAAATTCAAATGTACATAGTTGTGTTTAATGTCATCATTATCCTTTTTTCTTGCAAGTGTTATGGTTGAAGCCCGAGCTATCAGTTAAAATTTTAAAACCTTACCTCAATAGCATTTTTTCATATTGTGGTTTATCCTTGCATGTGATTCAATCCCTAGAGAGCTGCTTCATTGAGCCAAGTAGGTTGTTGTCAAATTTGAATTCTACAGGTGTCATCAGCAAACCAAGCAACAAGAAGATCACTAGAAGCCAGACATCGGCTAAAGGAAATTTGGAGGATATCCTTCATGCAATTTACATTGAAGAGTCACCAATAGTACAAGTTGAAGACATTAAAGATGGTGGAAGAAAGCTAAAGAAACGTAAGACTGCGGAGAAACTAGATTTTGCAGGTGATGATGCTGGTTTTATATTTCAACCAAGGAAGCCAATGACCAGACATGCAAAGAAGGCCATGGAGAATAAAAATATAGAGAAAATAAATGAAGTTTCTCAATCAATAAGCATCATATATTTGTCTCCATCAGCAAAGGAAGAAGTGGCTATTAGAAAGAGAAAGGGAAAAGTGAAAATAATTGGAAAATTAGAAATATAATCCCTCAAAGAGCAGTTAAAGGAAGAAGGTAAAGATATATTAGATTTGAAGCTAGAGGAAAAGAAGCACAAAGCTGAGAAGGTTCAATTTGAACAGATGATGAAAATATGGGAGGAACAAGTCTCAAGTGTTTCAAAATCTTTGGATAATACAGAAATATTGTTGAAATGGACTCAGTAATTAAGAGGGGAGGTCTAACATATTAGGAGGATGAACTTACAATTACAATCCAAAAAAAGAGCATTAAAATATCAAGTGGAAGATATTCGGGAGCAGCTGGACTTGATTCAAGTCGAGTTAGAAAAGAAAGGGAAAAAAATGAGAGTGGTAGAAGAACCCATCAGCCATTTAATTGTAAATGAAGAAGAAACACCAAAAGAGTAAAAAATTGAGCTGAAACAACTTTGATGAGGTTCATAACTTGGAGAGAACCTAAATTTTTCATCTGGAGATCAATTTCTCAAGATAGTTACAAAAACAACAAATTTTTCTTTTTAGACAGTTTTGTAGCATGCTTTAGGCTTGAAGATAGAAAAATACTACGAAAATTCTGAAGGTGCAATTTTTCTTTGGAATTCGGTTTTGTCAGGTATTATGGAGGAAATTGATTGTTTTCAAGATGTTTTGGCATAGTAAAGGTGTTTGAACAATAAAGGTAGCAAGGAGATAGGTGAAAATGCAGGATTTCATATGCTACGAAACTACCTAAAGTGCCCTGTTTCGTAGCGAGATGCCTTTGTGAAGATTTTTGAGCATTCCAACAACACACTAGCCATCTAGAGACCTCCATCCTGTCAGTAGGCCATCTCAGAAAATACTTATTACTCAAAACGAGTGTCACGCATCCAGTTCAATAGGCAGAATAGTGATTAAAGTGAATATTATCCATTCCTGAAAAGTAAGGTTGTGTTCCCTAGATCTAGGGGTATTTTAAATATGTAAAGTGATGGTGAATTGTCTCTTGAACATGTGATATCTATTATGTAACTATTTCACTGTTAGAAAAACTGAATATAATAAATAGGAGATAGATTCCTATTAGGAGTACAATCCCTTAAAGAATATCTATCCTTTTTCTGTTTAAAGTAAGTAGTTTCAGTTATCAAAGGTATCAGAGTCAGAATTCAAACATCTAGCCAACTCAATAGATCATTTACATTGTAAAGAATGTCTATTTATAGACTGAACATCGAAGAGCAAAGGGTTGGAGAATATTGCACCAAATTGTTACTTGTATGTTTTGGTCCATTATCAGTAATATACAATAACATTCTACTTACAGACCTGAGATTCTTATGATGTGTTTAATGTGGTTGTTTCTCTATATCCTTATGTCTATCACTTGCAATTAATTTTATCTCTAATTACTCATAATTCATGTTTTCATGCTCTGACTTCCTTTAGGGGTTAAATTATTGTTTTTTCCTTATATTGTGTGTATGAATCATCTTTATTAAAAACCTCTATTTGCCTCATCTTCCATGTGAAGAATTATTTTCACTAAGAGTACTAATGTTGACTCCATATCCCAATGGTAGCGAGCCTTCATTTTTCAACCTGCAATCATACAAAACCAAGTCACAATTTATAGAGTTAGCCATCTAGTATTATTTCTATTGAAAATCATAAACCCCTTTTGAGAGAACCCTCTCAAACTGAAGAAGCTAATCTTCAGTTTGAAGTGTTTTGAAAGAGTTACATTGATTTGATTGATGAGCATCCAATCAAGATTAATTTGGTGATAAAATTTTCAGTGGATGAAGCATTCTTTCCATCGGGAGGCCAGAAAGGGAGGTCCTTGGGCATTATTTCATCATTTGGCACCAGGCCAAGATATTGCCATCTCCTACAATGCAGTTTCCCTCATAGTGTTTTCACTCATAAAATTGTGAAACATTACTTAACATGGTCATACAGTTCACTCCTCAAAAGGATAAGGTCTCCTTAAGCCTTTTTCAAGTTGGTATAGGAAAATTTCATTTTTTACACGTTTAACCTATCCTAAGGTTCAATACCACCTCCATTTAGGTCATGTCATGTTCAATCACTCATAATTTTCTATCAGTTTTCATTTCCCAAGTGTTTAAATTCGAAAAGGAAACTTAAGCCAGTTTTACAACTTTTTTGTAGTGTTTTACACTGTGAAATAGTAGTTTTCGCTATGAAATTGCCTAATAGTTTCGTAGTGAAACTGACAAAAGTTAAACCAGATACACTATGAAAAAATATTTTCTTGTCTGTCTTGTCAAACTCGATGCAAAGTGTGAGTTCATCATTGGAGGAGTTAGGGTGGATGTCATTCGAGTCTATTAGGGTTAATTCAAAAGTACAAATTCATGTCTGAGGTCATCATTACCGTTTTTAGCATGCATGTGTCATGATTAAGGCATGAGTTGTCATTTAAACCATAAAACATTACCCAGTTAGTCTTTTTTTCATACTCTGCTTTATCTTTGCATGTAATTCGAGTTTTGGAGAGTTGCTTCATCGAGCCAAGCAGGTTGCTCATAGATTAAAAGGTTGCAGGTGTCATCAAGCAAGAGAGGCTAAGAAGATATAAAGCCACCATGGCTGCAAGGAAGAAAACTAAAGAAGGTGTTCATTGCCACAAATATGAGCCCATGGATTTGAATTTTCTCAATTAATACCCAACTGCCATGGAGGTATTCAGAAGAACAGGTTGTTTGCAATTATGTCAAAGGCTGCAGGGTTGTCATCTACAGGTTTCCAAGCATTTGATAAAATTTTTACTGGAACGGCTTCAAAATTGGGAATTTTGAACCTAACAGTGACACCAGACATCATTTTAGCAATAACAAGAATCCCTAGAGAAGGGGAACAGTGGTTTAAAGGCATAAATTTCACCATGCATGATTGCAAAGATTTCATCAAACTAGAACATAGTGAAATTGATATCACAAATATTATCCCAAGTAGTTACATGAAGGACAACTATTCAAAGCTATTGATGATCATTCTAAAGTATTTTACCTGTGAAGGAAGGTTTCAGTAAGAGGTCACTTGACTTTCTCTTTTATTTATATAGAATTCCAACTAAAATTTTAGATAAGGTTCAAGTTAAAACAAAAGGAAATGAAACTTCTCTTTTTCACCATGGTTTGATTAAGTTGTTGGTGTTAGAGAATTTGAAGAGATTAGGTAGAGATTGGACATCCTTTCTATTCATGAGTGGTTTTGAAGTTGATGTTGTCACTCCTAGAAGAGTTCCCAAACCTAGAAGTATTTCATCACCAACAGTGGTAGAGGTTGAAGAAGGGAATAGATCATCCCCACTAGAACCAATGAGCATGGAGATATAGCCTTTGCATGAGATTCAAACACCTAAAACCAGACCTGCAAAAAAAAAGAAAACAGTCAGCAAACATGGCAGCAAGAGATTTACTAGGAGCCAAACAGTGGTTAAGGGTAACTTAGAGGACATCTTGCATGCAATTAATATTGAAGAAACTCCCATTGTCCAAGTTGAAGATGTTGAAGATGGGGGAAGAAAGCTAAAGAAAGGCAAGAAAACTAAAAAGTTAGAGTTTGCAAGTGATGATGATGGTTTCATGTTTCAAGCTAGAAAGCCAATGACCATACATGCAAGAAAGGTGATGGAAATTAGCAAAGAGACTCAGAAGGTCAGTGAAACTGCTCAGCCACCACCAAGCATCATAGATCTCTCCTCACCTGCAAAAGAGGAGCTAGTTATAAAAAGAAATAAGGGTAAAAATAAAATCACTAAAAAATCATAAATTGAAACCCTTAAGGAGCAATTGAAGGAGGCACACAAGGAGATCTCAGTCTTGAAGCAAGAGGCAAAGAAGCATAGAGCTAAGAATGTTCATTTTGAACAAATGAGGAAGATCTGGGAAGATCAAGTCACAAGTGTCTCAAAGACCTTGGAAAATACAGAAAAGCTAATAAAGTGGACTCAACCACTAAGAGGAGAGGTCAAGCACATCAAAAAGGTAAACCTGCACTTGCAATCCAAGAACAGGGCATTGAAGGACCAAGTGAAATATCTTCAAGAGAAATTGGATCCAATTCATGAAGAGCTGGAAAACAAAGGTTTGAACATGACAGTGGTAGAAGAGCCTATTAGCCAATTGATTGTTAATGAGGAAGAAACACCACATGAGTAATAAATTGAGATGAGATATGCCTAAGGAGGTCCCTAACATGCAGAAAATCAAAATTTTTCCACTGGAGGTCAATTTTTGAAGACAATTTTGAAAGGGGCAATTTCTGGGTTTTTAGACAGTTTTGTAGCGTACCTCAGGCTTGAAGCCAGGAATACACTTTGAAAAAAAACTGTAGGTGTCTTTTTGCTTTTAAAATTAATTTTTTCATGTTTCAAGGAGGGGGATTCATGGTGGTAAGGTGTTATTACATGATTTACATGATGGAATAGCAAAGGAGTGAAGAAAATGGATGAAGAAACCACTTTTTCCACACTACCAAAACTCGCTACGAAACTGTCCTGTTTTCATAGCAAGCAATTGTTGAAGGTTTTGAGAATCATAAAAGAAGTTTTTGCCAAGCTGGAGGCCTCCAGCATGTCAAGTGATTTTATTATTAGATATTTATGACTCAAAGGGAGTTCCATGAAGATAGTTCATTAGTCAAAACAGCATTGAAGATAAGGGTCATCCATTCCTAAAAAGTAGGGTTATGCTCCACAAATCTAGGGATGTTTTAAATATGTAAAGTGGAAGTGAATTTTGTAATGTGTCTCTCAAGCATGTGATATTTAGTTTGCAACCATCATGTAACAGTTTCAAATATAAGATAGAGCAATGTAATAAATAGGAGTTAGAGTCCTATTAGGAGATGGTTTCTTTAAAGGGTAGTCGTCAGTTTTCTGTTAGAAGTCATGTATTTCAGTTATGAAAGGTGTCATAGGAGAATTTGAGGATCTGGCCACCAAGAAGATCATCCTTATTGTAAATAATGTATATTTAAAGACAAAACATCGAAGTAGTAAAGGGTGGGAGAAAAGTTGCACCAAATTGCTACTTGTATGCTTTGGACTATTATCAGTAATACAAAGTGACATTATTCTTTCAAGACCTGAGATTTTCATGAGGTTTTTATGCAATTTATCTATATCGTTTATGTTTTATCACTTGTAGTATATTTCATCTCTAATTACTCAGAATTCATAATTTTATGCTCTAACTTCCTTTAGTGATGAAATGACTATGTTTTCCTAAGTTGTGTGTGTGAGTTGCCTCTGTCTAAAACCTCTATGTGCCTCAGCTTCCATGTAAAGAACCATTGTCACTGAAACTACTAATTGTTGACTCCATAAGCCCAATGGTAGAAAACCTGCATTTTTTCAACTTGCAATCATAAAAAACAAGTTAAAATTTCTATAGAGTTAGCTATCTAGTGCTATCATTATTCAAAATCATAAATTCCCTTTTGAGAGCCCTCTCAAACTGAAGAGGCTAATCTTCAGTTAGAAGTTTTTTGAAATAGTTACACTAAGTTTTTTGATGAGCTGCCAATCAGGTTCAATTTGGTGATAACATTTTGGCGCCGTTGTCGGGGATGAAGGTGTAAATTTTCTCCGGAAAGAATGACAAGGTTCATATTTGACATATGATGGTGAACAAAAGCCAAACACAAGAAGGTTGTACCATTCACTTAGCGACTCCATTTTTCAATATCCCGAGCTTCAAAGTTCAGAGCGACTTCACTAGGAAGAATCAAAATTTCATAACTTTCATGTTTATCCAAGATGACAAGGTATGTGGAAAACTCTTTATATGATGAAATGTTACAAAGTGTAGGGATGAGTTATAAGAATTTCAAATAGATGAACATTTCTCCACAATAGTATTTCATGGTTTGAAATCCAGTCGACTCACATCTGAAAATAAAATTTGTTTTCTTGTTTTAGCTGCTGAAATATTAGAGAATGAAATTCAACTATTGGGTGTTAAAATTGGATCATATGATTTCCAAGATCCTAAACCATTCTTGGAAGGTCTTCCTCCTCCAAAAAAGGAGAAATTTTTTGTACCATTTAACTTGTAGATAGAGGAAGAATATGGTTATGAGCTTGATAGTGTAGATTTGGAATCAAGGTTCAACCTTGATGAAGAAAATGAAAAGGATATCCAGGATCAATTTTTCATTGAAAGCTTAAAAGGGATAGCAATAAATTGTGTCTTCTATGATCCCATAGCTGATTACATGGAAAAGTTCTATAATCCAACATTTCAATTATTTTTTCATTTTGAAAAACAAATCCATCTTCTCTTACCTTTATCATTTCAGAATACAGTTTTCTTTTGGTTTAAGTGTAGTCAAGAGGTTCAAGTAACAGATCAGCTCATTGACTGGCTTTATTGGAGGTTTCATGTTGCTTGAATCAAACATGAAGATTGCAAAAGTTAGGGTAGGTAGGAGTGTGTTTGAATAAGCTCAAAGTAGACTGAGCATCTTTTCAGTAGGTACAATTTTTTTTTCAGTAGTAATCATCAAGCTTGAGCCCGAGGTGAAGGCCATAAGAGTTTGAAGAAGGCTTGGAAAATTTCAGAGTTTTTATTTCCAAAAAGATGGATGGTACTGGAACTACAGGTTCTTTGGTGTACCACAGGGGCACACCATCCCAAGTGGAGCCACTGTTATCACTCATAAATTTTTGAAACATTACTTGACATGGTCATACAGTTCACTCCTCAAAAGGATAAGGTCTCCTTAAGCCTTTTTCACGTTAGTATAAGAAAATTTCATTTTTTACATGTTTAACATATCCTAAGGTTCAAGGCCACCTCCATTCAGGTCATGTCATGTCCCATCAGTCATCATTTGCTATCAATTTTCATTTCCCAAGCATTTAAATTCGAAAAGGACACTTAAGCCAGTTTTACAACTTTTCATAGCGTTTTACACGGTGAAATAGTAGCTTTCCCTATGAAACTGCCTAATAGTTTCATAGCGAAACTCTCAAAAGTTAAAATAGATACGCTACGAAAAATTATTTTCCTATCTCTCTTGTCAAACTTTATGCAAAGTGTCAGTTCATCGTTGGAGGAGTTAGGTTGGATGCCATTCGAGTCTGTTAGGGTTAATTCAAAAGTAAAAAGTCATGTATGATTTCATCATTACTGTTTTTAGCATGCATGTGTCATGATTAAGGAATGAGTTTTCATTTAAGCCATAAAGCATTACCAAATTAGTCTTTTTTCCATACTCCTCTTTATCTTTGCATGTAATTCAAGTTCTGGAGAGTTTTTTCATCGAGCCAAGCAGGTTGCTGGTAGATTCAAAGGTTGTAGGTTTCATCAAGAAAGTGAGGCTGAGAAGATATAAAGCCACCATGGCAGTAAGGAAGTGTAATGTTCCCAAAATTAACATAAAGCTAATTGTAACATTGAGTTTGCTTATATCATCTAAGAGGTGAATAAAATGGGTAAGGAGACCCATGAGTAGGAGTAAATCCCTCATAGTGTGAAAGGGATCAATAAAGTAGCTTTATTTTTCACTTTCCAGTGTGAAAAGGGGCAAATGCATGAGGACAAGTCAACAGCACTGCCTAAGAGGGTGTGGATTGCTTGGGAAGATAACGCAGTTTGAATGGGAGAAAGATCACTTGGTGGAGAAAACCCTAATGTGTGGGATCCAAGGCAAGAAGGTTTTCATTTTCATAAAAGGAGGAAGAGGCAGCCATAGAAGATCATGTTATTGAGTATTGATTTTGGTCTGAAGACTAATTTGCATTCTCTTGCTGTTTAGCAGAGTTGCAGTGTTGTTTAGCACAAGGAACTCCTGTTTAGGATTCCTTCTCCTTCTTGAGAGGCCTCCTAGAGTATTTTTCTTCATTTATCCACATTCTAGCTCAAGGCCAAATCCATCTCCTTCAGCTATAGCGCAACTTCTGTTTAGAGCTTAGTTGTGTTGCAGGGTGTTGTAGTGGAGGGTTCCATCACACCATTTCCTTGGCTTATCTTTCATAGGAAGGAGCTTCTATTCCTTCGGGAGATTAGTAAGGAATATTTCGGAGCTGATTTTCATATCTTGGCATCAGGCAAAGCATCTCCCATCTATTACAACGCAGTCCCTCTCCTTGACTACGTTATTTCAGTGTGTATCTGCAGTGGGGGTTTGCACCACTATTTTGGAGGGTGTCATATTCAGTGATTGGATCAGCCTTTCACTCAGAAGATTCATTAGAGGAGGTCTACTTCATATTTCTCATCATCTTCAGCCTTCTCTATTCATTTCCAGTTTGAGTTGCAAGTGCTACCCAACAACTCCAGCATTTTTCCATTTTGTATATTTCAACAAATCCTTATAAGGATTGATGTATTATTGTTTTTCGAGGTTGAGAGCTTGCTCCCCCTCATTTCTTGAGCCATATAATGTCATATATTCCTATTATTATTCAATATGATGTAGTGTCTCTAATAAATTGCGTCCTTTTAGCTTGCAGAAATTCCTATGTAACAGTGTTTCTTTATTCTCATGTACATGATCTGTTGAGGCTTTCATTGCCCAGCTTGAGTGACTGATTCCTCAAGGATTTGTATACATTGGATGCTATATTATACATTTTGTTTATATTTACATCTTCATGTATTCAGGCTCATTAAAATAACGTTGTTTGCTCCATTTCTTGTTTATGCATTGTTGCAGCCCTTCATCGGGCATTTTTCCAAGACAACTAGGTGTGGAAGACCTGTTTAACCCACCTAGAGTGATTTATTTTGAGCCTCCTCTTGGATTTCGGTCTTAGATACATTGGTCTAAGGGATATGGATCTTGGTTTCAAAACCTGTAGCAGCCATTCCTGAAAAATGCGTTTTTCAAGCATGCCTTGCTGAGCAATCCCATTTGGGGATATTACAGGAAGAAAACTAACAAAGGTGGTCATTGCCACAAATATGAGCCCATGGATTTGAATTTCCTCAATGAATACCCAACTACCATGGAGGTATTCAAAAGAATAGGTTGTTTGCAATTCTATCAAAGGCTGCAGGGTTGTCATCTATAGGTTTCCAAGGATTTTGCTAAAAATTTTACTGGAACAACTTCAAAAGTGGGAATTCTGAACCTAACAGTGACACCAGACAGCATTTCAGTAGCAACAGGAATCCCTGGAGGACGGGAACAATGTTTTAAAGGCATCAAGTTTACCATGCAGGATTTCAAAGCTTTCATCAAACTAGAGCATAGTAAAATTGATCTCACAAATGCTATCACAAGGAGTTACATGAAGGAAAACTATTCAGAAGTATTAGTACCTGTGAAGGAAGTTTTCACATGGTCTACTCCTGCCACCTTAGGATTCTTCTACATTTTGTGGGTAAGAGGTCACTTGAATTTCCCTTTTATTTATACAGAAGTCTAATTAAAATGTCAGATAAGGTTCAAGTTAAAACAAAAGGTAATGAAACTTCTCTTTTTCACCATGGTTTGATTAAGTTGTTGGTGTTACAGGAATTGAAGAGATTAGGCAGATATTGGACATCCTTTCTGTTCATGAGTGGTTTTAAAGTTGATGTTGTCACTCCTAAAAGAGTTCCCAAACCTAGAAGTATTTCATCACCAACAGTGGCAGAGGTTGAATAAGGGAATAGATCATCCCCACTAGAACCAGTGAGCATGGAGATAGAGCCTTTGCAGGAGATTCAAACACCTGAAACCACACCAGAAAAATAGAAGAAAACAGATAGCAAACATGGCAACAAGAGAGTTACTAGGAGCCAAACAGTGGTTAAGGGTAACTTAGAGGACATCTTGCATGCAATTTATATTGAAGAAACTCCCACTTACAAGATGAAGATGCTGAAGATGGGGGAAGAAAGCTAAATAAAGGCAAGACCACCAAAAAGTTAGAGTTTGTAGGTGATGATGTTGGTTTCATGTTTCAAGCTAGAAAGCCAATGACTAGACATGCAAGAAAGGTCATGGAAAGCAGCAAAGAGACTCACTAGGTCAGTGAAACTGCTCAGCCACCACCAAGAATCATAGATCTCTCCTCACCTGCAAAAGAGGAGCTAGTTATCAAAAAAAAGAAGGCTAAAAAGAAAATCACTAAAAAATCAGAAATTGAAACCCTTAAGGAGCAATTGAAGGAGGCACGCAAGGAGATATCAGTCTTGAAGCAAGAGGTAAAGAAGCATAGAGCAGAGAAGGTTCAGTTTGAACAAATGAGGAAGATCAGGTTAGATCAAGTCACAAATGTCTCAAAGACCTTGGATAATACATAAAATCTAATAAAGTGGACTCAACCACTAAGAGGAGAGGTCAAGCACATCAAAAAGGTAAGCCAACACTTGCAATATAAGAACAGGGCATTGAAGGACCAAGTGAGATATCTTCAAGAGAAATTGGATCTGATTCATGAAGAGCTAGAAAAGAAAGGTTTGAAGATGACAGTGGTAGAAGAGCCTATTAGCCAACTGATTTTTAATGAGGAAGAAGCACCACAAGAGTGATAACTTGAGATGAGATATGACTTAGGAGGTCCATAACATGCAAAAAATCAAAATTTTGCAGTTGGAGGTCAGTTTTTGAAGACAATTTTGAAAGGGGCAATTTCTGGGTTTTTACACAGTTTCGGAGCATACCTTGGGCTTGAAACTAGAAATACATTACGAAAAATCCTGTAGGTATTTTTTTTTTTTAAATTCAGTTTTTGCATGTTTCAAGGAGGGGGATTCATGGTGGTACGGTGTTATGACATGATTGACATGATGGAACAACAAAGGAGTGAAGAAAATGGATGAAGAAACCATTTTTTCCACGCTACCAAAACTCGCTACAAAACTGTCATGTTTTCGTAGCGAGAAATTTTTGAAGGTTTTGAGCATCTTAAAAGATTTTTTTTCCAGGCTGGAGGCCTCCAACATGTCAAGGGATTTTTTTATCATATATTTATGACTCAAATGAAGTTCCATGAAGACAGGTCATCAGTCAAAATAGCGTTGAAGATAAGGGTCATCCGTTCCTAAAAAGAAGGGTTATGCTCGACAAATCTAGGGATGTTTTAAATATGTAAAGTGGAAGTGAATTTGGTCATGTGTCTCTTGAGCATGCGATATTTATTTTTTAACCATCATGTAACTGTTTCACAGATAGGATAGAGAAATGTAATAAATAGGAGTTAGAGTCCTATTAGGAGATGGTTTCTTTAAAGGGTAGTTGTCATTTTTCTGTTAGAAGTCATGTATTTCAGTTATGAAAGGTGTCATAAGAGAATTCGAGGATCTAGCCACCAAGCAGATCATCCTTATTGTAAAGAATGTAAATTTAAAAACAAAACATCGAATTAGTAAAGGGTGGGAGAACATTTGCACCAAATTGCGGCTTGTATGCTTTGGACTATTATCAGTATAAAAAGTGACATTCTTCTTTCCAGACCTGAGATTCTCATGAGGGTTTTGATGTATTATTGATCTATATCCTTTATGTTTTATCACTTGTAGTAGATTTAATCTCTAATTACTCAGAATTCATGATTTTATGCTCTGACTTTCTTTAGTGATGAAATGAATATGTTTTCCTAAGTTGTGTGTGTGAGTTGCCTCTGTCTAAAAACTCTATCTACCTCAACTTCCATGTGAAGAACCACTATCACTGAAACTACTGATTTTTTACTCCATAAGCCCAATGGTAGAAAACCTGCATTTTTTCAACCTGCAATCATAAAAAACAAGTTACAATTTCTATAGAGTTAGCCATATAGTATGATCATTATTCAAAATCATAAATCCCCTTGAGAGAGACCACTCAAACTGAAGAGGCTAATCTTCAGTTAGAAGTAGTTTGAAATAGCTACACTGAGTTGTTTGATAAGCAGCCAATAAAGTTCAATTTGGTGATAACACATAGGCTGCGTTATTTTATTGAGCAATTGCAGGGGAGGATTCAGTGCATCATTTGGGGAGTTAGATTTTCAGTGAAGGGATCATCCTTTCACTTGGAGAGTCTATTGGAGGAGTTCCACACATTTCTACATCATTTTCAGCCACCTCCTTCCAAATATTCAGTTGTAGTGATTCTTCAACCCTAGGGCTATAGATCACCATTTTGTATTTTGTGTATTTCTGGAAACCCTTTCTGGGTTGTCTTGGAAAGGTGTTTGAGAGCCTTGATATTTATTTCCGACATATTTTGAGGCATATATCAGTTGTTCTATATCATTTCATTTTTCCAGCTGCATCTATGTCCATTGGTACTGCGCTGTATTTATCTTCCAGCATTTGTATAGTAGCAACTCTTCATGTATTTGTCTATGTGATTATGGGAGTCTTGTGTTATATTTCTTGAGTGACTTGATCCTAAAGATTTTATGCCCATTATTTCTGCTATGTTTAATAATATGGCTCTACATTTGTCCCACATCTTGGTGTATTGATATTCACTGCTATTATTATTTCTTTTCCTATTTTGGGCTATTACATAACCTACAAAATTCTTATGAAGCCAAAATGTTTCTATGGATTGATGTTCATGGAGCCTATACTTAGCCATATGGAATTATTTTTCCAGTTTTAATAAGTTGTCAATGTGACACTGCATGGAAACGTATGGAACTTCCTAAGAAAATTGAGATAGTTGCAGGGATGGTAGGAAAATGTTTGAAGGTGGGATGGATTTCTGCCCATACATCAGGAAGAAAGGAAAATTACTGATGGAGGCTTCATGGGTGACTCTATCTGCACATAGGGAATTTACAAGCATTTTGTTCCAGTTTCTCTGATGTTGAATTATAGTTTTTGTTAGGATATTCACGGGGTTCTTGTTTGAGGATTCAACCAAACTATTCCATTGAGGGTAGTAGTTGGATGAGTATTTAATTATTATTCCATTTTCTAGTGTGGAATTTGTAATCTTAAGATATGAAATTAAGAAGAATATTCAAATATTAATGAGTCTAGAATTCCAAAACTCGTGATAATGTTCCAAGTAATAAAATATATCACTTGATTTTAGTTTTTTTTTTTAGGCACAACTTTGATCCACCTTGTAAAATTATATGTGTCAGTAAGAATATATTTATGTTGCGTTGAAGGGAATTATATCCCTAATTATCTATATTTCCTATTGTTGGAAAGGTGTTTCTACTTCTATCGATTAGAGAGGGAGTGTGGGTTTCCACTCTCATCACGTAGCTTTTTGGCATGTTTTGCATTTACGAGCATCTGTTTGTCCATCCTTGAATAATATTAACCAATAGTGACCAACTTGGAGGACCTTATAGGCTATAGTATTCACACCAAAGTGTCCCCCAATAAGTCCATTCTATACATTTTTTAGTACATTTTCTAGTATTGAGCTTGAGTCTATCAATTTCCTTTAGGGCACTCACCAACTCCCCCTCAGGATCTACCTCGCCTTCTTCTTCAAATTCAAGGAGAACTTCCTCAAGCTCTTCCTTGGCCATCAAAATGAATACTGATGTTCCTTATTCATTTGGGGATTCATCTAAACTCTCAGATGCATTGTTGTCTTATTGAGCATAGAATGTTTTTCTATTAAATATGTTCCCTTTCTACCAATTTCTAACATTGTTTTTCTCTTTCCCTTTTGACTGATTCTCTATTTTCTTATGAGGACATTTTGAAGAATAGTGCCCCACTCTTCCATAATTAAAGCACTCAAATTTGACTTATTATTCATCAGAGCATGAGCATGTACCTTCCTTCTCTTCTATGCACTTGTCTGCCTTAAAGGAAACCTCCCTCATGTTTGACTTCCTTTTATGAAGTCTCATCTCATATGCTGTTATGTTCCCAAGTAATTGGTTTCTAGTTAAGGTTTCCCAGTCTGTTCTTTCTTCTATGGCAAAAACCTTAGGATTAAACCTGGATGGTAGAGATCTCAATATTTTATGGACTACAACACTTTCTTTAATTTCTTCTCCTAGGCCTATCATGATATTCACAACTTTTGCAACTCTTAAGAATAATGCAGCTATATCTTAATCTTCATTCATTTTTAAGTTTTCAAACTGAGTTCTATGTGCTTGCAGTTTGGCCATCTTCACCTTTGTATCTCCCTCATGAATATTTTCTAGTGTATCCTATATTTCTTTGGCAGTCTTACTATGCATTACTTTGATAAATTATGACTCACTTAGACCACTCAAGAGTGCATTCATTGCTTTTTCATTAGTTATGAAATTGTGTTTGCCTTCTTTCTCATTTTCTGTATCCTTTGCTGCATATTTGTCTTCCACGACAACCCACACTTATACTCCAAGAGACATTAAATATGTTCTCATTCTTATTTTCCAGAAAGCATAGTTTGTGCCAGTGAGTAGAGGGGATTTATTTGTAGAGAATCCTTTTAATCTAGCCATTTTTTGGGACTAAGGACCTCCTTCTGGTGGTTAAATCGTTACAGAAGGAACTAGCTCTCATACCAATTGGTGAACCCTTAGCTAAACTGAGAAGGGGTGGGGGTTGAATCAGTTTAGTATATTCATGGACATTGTTAGGTCCCTATATTACTAGTGTAGTCCCTTATTTTTGTTAGTGTAGTCCCCTTATTGTTATTTTTGTACCCCTGTAACCCCAATATTGTTATTATTGTGCCCTTACATTATTATTGTTAGGTCGGCTAGGACTATATTGTGACCCCATGGACTCCTATATATAGAAAGAGGTTTTGTCATTTGTATCATCCAATAATTGTTATTTATGTAATGTAAAGGAGGTTTCCCCCTCTAAGTGGCTTATTTCTAAGGCGTTAATCTCTCTTTTCTTATATTTTTAGAGTTGGTTTCATAACATTTTGTATCAGAGCTTTAGATTCTAGGGTTATGCTTCTCCAAACAGGTCATTGTGGAATTTTCACTATAACGTTTTTTCTCTGAAGGTTTCATAGCTGAAATGTTTATAGAGTGAAGGCAAAATCCTGAGGAACATCGTGTAAAAATTTCAGATGTTCGTTTGCAATATTTTCGGACATATTATCTGTGGATGTTAGTGTTTTTTCAGGCTCACGAATTTAACCTAAACAAGTCATCATGGAAATTTTTATATAACTTTATTGCTATGAGGGTTTAGAAACTGAAACATTTACAGAGCAAAGCCGAAATCCTGAGGAACATCATGTAAAAATTTCAGTCATTAGGAGAATTTTGAGGTCTAAAATGGGCCTCCTAAGGAAAATGTACAATCAAAATTCACTTTATGAGAACCAATCACATTTTAGGGGATGACATCATCCCCAATGGTTGAGGTGGCATTCCTTGAGTTAAAGGTACTTACGTGTTACATTCTCAATGGTGGATAAAAACTCATGGTTAACCATGGTAGTGCTCTAAGTACTTTAAAATTCATAAAGTAAAGTAATAATAATAATAAGTAAAGTACTCATAATAAATGTCATTTCACACTTTTTGAATAAAATATTATTATTGTCATTTCATATTTTTGAAATAAAAAATGCATATCCTTACATAATCTTCATGTCTTTACACATTTTTCAATAAATATTATATTTGTATATTTTAATATATTTATTTTTAAATTATATATTATTTTTTCGTATGTTATAAATCAAATCAATTGAATATGTAATTTAAAAAAATACATACAATGATAAATTACATCTATTTTATTATTTTATTTTATTTTTATATAGTATATTAATTACATGTTATTATATAATTTAAATAATATAAATTTTAATTAATAGTATAATATACAATTAAGAGTTTATGAATTTACATTTATAATTTATTTTAATTTATTTAAGTACAAAGGACAAATGCATTAATTATTCAATGATAAATGCATCTTCTTGAAAATATCATTCTTATTTATAGTCATATCAAGACAATTTTTTTATTAGTTTTATTTTGGTACACCTTTTCAATTGAACTTAACCATGGTTACATGGATTGTGGTGCAAAAGTAAAATATAAATTTATAAATATTATTTTTTTGGTTTAGCTATTATTTTATTATTTCCTTAGGAGGCCCATTTTAGACCTCAAAATTCCCCTAATGCTTGGTTCGCAATATTTTCAGAGATATGATCTGTGAACGTTACAGTTTTTTCAGGCTCCCGAATTTCATCTCAAAGAGGTGACCATGGGAAAATCATCATAAATCTCTCTCTCTCTGAGCATCAGATTGAAATTATGTAAAAAGTGGCCACAAGTACACAAACTGTAGTTTCATGTATATCAATTTGAGAGCCGAAGGAGGATACACTGACATGTACACCGTACAAGTTAGCTCTACTGAACCAATCAATAATTAGGTCATTGTGGGAGATTAGGCATAACTTTGCCTTAAAGAATCTAAATCAGGTCAAAGCTATGGAATTCTAAAGAATATTCAGAGGGCTAATACAAGACCGAATTTCCGATATTGAAGATCCTAAATCATAGAGATAATTCAGCTTCAATATTGAGCTCCTCAAAAGCAAGAAAAAGGTGTGTATTTTTTTTTCTGAATTCCATAAGTCTTGTTTGAAGAATCAGTTTGAATTGATTCCAAGGGCATATTGTAGAATATATATCAATATTGGGTTCTAAAATGCCCCCTAATAATAATTCAACACCCACTAAGCCTTAAGAATGCTCTACTATGGCTCATGAAGATGAAGAAATGCAACATGACATATCAAAATTACAAGAGCAAGTGCACCAAATTTCGCTCTCGCAAAGAGAAACAAAAAATGAAATGGAAGTTTTGAAGAAAGGCGTGAAAGCTAAGATGAATGGTTTGAACAGAGGCGTGGAAGCTAAGACGGATGGTTTGAAGAATGGCATGGATGGCATGGAAGATGGCGTCGAAGCTAAAATGGATGAAATGAAAGAAAAAATGGAAAACATGACGAATGATCTAAAAGCAGACATGGAAGGTTTGACAAAGTTGATACAAGAAATGTTTCCTAATAGCAAAAATATAGTATAGGAAACTCATGATGAGAACAAACTAAATTTTAATCATGATTTCATAAACTCTAATGTTGGATGGAAGACCCACCATATTCCAAAGATTGATATGAGAAAGTTTGATGGCAAGGATCCCGTAACATGGATACTACAGATGGAGCAATATTTTGATCTCAATAATGTGCAAAACACATAAAAGGTACGCATTTC
Organism: Pinus albicaulis; assembly: GCA_034641835.2. Lineage (NCBI taxonomy): Eukaryota > Viridiplantae > Streptophyta > Pinopsida > Pinales > Pinaceae > Pinus > Pinus albicaulis. The sequence continues at coordinate 137,107,812 of CM076576.1, forward strand.
AATTTTATATTTAGAAAAAAAATACATTTGTATGGTATCGAGGGCTTTTTTCCCATTAAAAAATGTCACTTGGTCAATTTTTATGGAGGAAATGATAGCACATTATGAGGATACAAAGAGAAATACTTATTTTCGCCAATTGATAAATCTCAAACAAAAGGGTTAAGTGGTGGAGCACATTTAGGAATTCCAAAAATTGAATATAAGGGTAACTAATATTCTAGAGGAACACAGATTGATGTCTTCATAGGGACTTTAAAAGATAACATCCAACATGAGGTTCACGTTTGGGAACCTGATTCATTAGAAAAGGCATTCTGGTTGGCAAGAAAAATTGAATGTAAAATTATTATGACACGGAATCCTACCACCCACATCTATAAAGATGAAAGTGTTACTACTCCTAGAATTCCACAACCTACAAGGTTGACACCACAACAATTGGAAGAAAAAAGAGCAGAAGGGCTTTGCTACAATTGTGATAGAAAATACAATAAAGGTCATTAGTGTGTTGAGAAGAAATTGTTTTACATAGATTGTGAAGAAGAGGAAGAAAATGAACAAGAATATTCAAAAGAAGAGGGTATACACCAGGAACCAACTCTAGAAGAAGAAGAAATGAGTCTAACCATATCATGTAATGCATTGGCAGGAATTACCAATCCTCAAAATCTCGAGATAGATGGAAATATCAAGAAGAAAAAGGTAATAGTGTTGATTGATTCAGGTAGTACCCATCATTTTATTCATTGTAAGGTAGCCAAGGAATTGAACTATTTCCTATACCCAACACTAGAATGTCAAGTGATGGTTGCAAATCAAGAAACTATAATTTGCTCTGGAAAATGCCATAATATCAAGCTAACCATGGGGGAATATGTATTGAATAGTCCAATGTTTTTCATTCCAATGGGAGGTGATTATGTTGTACTAGGAGTACAATGGTTACGATCTATGGGGAAGGTAGCTTTTAATTTTCAAGAACTTTTCTAGAAATTTTTTTTGGGAGGAAAGGAATTCAAATTACAGGGTATTGTAGGGAAGTTGGGAAAGATAGTAAGTTCTAATGTCATGAAAAATCTTCTGAAGAAATAACAACGAGGCGTAATTGCAAAATTATTCTGACTAGAAGTTCCAACATCAAAATCATCTATTTCTCCAAATCTCCAAAAAGCCTTGGAAAATCATTCCAAGGTATTTGAAACTCCCAAAGGACTCCCACCTATTTGTGATCATGATCATGTTATTCATTTGATTTCAGGAAGTGTTCCTCCAAACATTAGGAATTTTAGATATCCTTATGTCCAAAAGAGAGAAATTGAATGTATGATTGCAGAAATATTAGAGGTTGGTATAATTCAACTTAGTCAAAGTTCTTTCTCTGCTCCAGTAGTATTGGTGGACAAGAAGGATGGATTATGGCGCATGTGTCTGGATTATAGGGAGTTCAATAAGCTCACTATTAAAGATAAATTTCCCATTCATGTGATTGATGAATTATTGGATGAATTACATGGAGCAATTTATTTTACCAAGTTGGATCTTCGTTCACGATATCATCAAATTAGAATGAAGACTCAAGATATTCTGAAAACAACATTTCGAACTCATGAGGGTCATTATGAATTTTTGGTCATGCCTTTTGGCCTTACCAATGCACCTTATACATTTCAAGGGTTGATGAATTCCATTTTCAAACCCTTCCTTAGAAAATTTGTGCTAGTATTTTTTGATGATATACTAATCTACAGCAGGTTTGGAAGGATCATGTTGAACATGTTGATAGGGTGCTCAAACTATTGCAGGAGAAACAATTATATGCAAAAACATCCAAATGTTTCTTTGGAGTACAAGAGGTGGAATATCTGGGTCATATTGTATCTCACTGCAGGGTGTTAAGGTAGACCCTAACAAAGAATGAAACTGATAAGGACGGAAAGCTCCCAACAATCTGATAAAGCGTTAAATACAGATTTTCAAAGAATATGTATTATCTAAGTTTATTATGTAGAATTAGAAGATTGATCTTCAACAACATTATTTAAGAAAGACGCATTTTCATGGACTCCTGAAGCAACTAAGGCCTTTGAACATCTTAAAGAGGCAATGTACCTAGCACTGGTCTTAGCTACGCCAGACTTCACAAAAACCTTTATTGTGGAATGTGATGCCTCAGGAAATGGAATTGGTGCAGTTTTAATGCAGGAAGGAAGACCCATGGCTTTTGAAAGTCGTCCAATCAAAGGAAAGTATTTACAGAAACCTATTTATGAGAAGGAAATGTTAGCAATACTACATGCACTAAAGAAATGGCGAACTTACCTAGTGGGAAGACACTTCAAGGTAAAAACTGATCATGATAGCCCAACACTTTTTGTAACCAATATCATTTCTAAGAGTGAACAAAATGGGTCACAAATATGTTTAGTTATGATTTGAATCATCTGAAGGTGTACATGGAAGCAATGGTTATGTATGGCACCAAGAGATAATACAGTGGAAGCATTTTTCTCCATTTCTATTATCCAACCATATTGGATAACCGAAGCAAGGGATGAATGGCAAGGATGAAGAAGTTGGACAACATTCAAAAGTTATGTTAAGATCCTAGTAATATCTACATACATTTAGTTGGAAAAATGATTCCTTATGGTACAAATATCACTTATATATTTGTAATAATTCCCAACTAAAACAAAAGATTCTTTTGGAATTTCACACTTCTCCTTTAGGAGGACACTCAGGATTTTTAAAAACTTACCATAGGGTGAAGAAAGAATTTTTTGGGAGGGCCTTAAATTTGATATTCAAAATTTTGTGGCAGAATGTTTGGTTTTCCAGAAAAATAAATTTGAGACTATTAATACCCTAGGTCTTCTACAGCCTTTATCCATTCCAAGTCAACATTGGGAGGATATTTCAATGGATTTTATCACAGGTTTACCTAAGTCCGAAGGAAAGAGTGTCATCATGGTGGTAGTTGATAGACTTACCAAGTATGCACACTTTTGTGCATTATATCATCCATTTAAATCAAGTACAGTTGCTACTACATTTATGGAAAAAATTCAAAATCTACATGGCCCAAATATTATTGTAAGCAACAGAGATCCCATTTTTACTGGAAATTTTTGGATGGAATTAGTTTCTTGTTTGGGCACTCAACTAGCTCATAGCTCATTTTATCATCCTAAATTTGATGGTCAAACTGAGATAGTGAATAAATTTTTGGAAGGATATATTTGTTGTTTTGTATCTAATAAGCAAACACAATGGGTCAAGTGGTTACCTCTCGCTGAATGGTGGCATAACACTTCCTTCCATACTACAACAAAAATTACCCCATTTATGGCACTTTATGGATATCATCCACCGTCCATCACATCATCTTTAAAAGAAAATTATAAGGTTCAAGAAGTGGAATATCACATCGAGCATCAACAAGAAGTTATCCAAATCTTAAAGGATAACCTAAATTTGGCACAAAATCGAATGACACAACAGGCAGATCAACATCGCAACGAGATAAGTTTTGACTTAGGAGACTGGGTATTTTTACGGCTACAACCATACAAAAAAATTTCCCTCAAGCAAGCTAACAAGGATAATAAATTATCACCAAAGTACTATGTTCCTTACAAGGTGTTGCAAAAGATTAGTATTATGGAATTGGAGCTTCCTGCTTCTGCGCAAGTGCATCCGGTTTTCCATATTTCATGCTTAGAGAATGTTATAGGTGAAAAAATTCCAGTTCAAACAATATTTCCAGAACTTGATGAGGAAGGAAAAATCATATTGGAACCTGAAGCAGTCACAGAAACAATAACTCGACAGCTACGAAATTGATCAATTTCAGAGTATTTCATCAAGTGGAAGAACTTACCCACTGAAGATTCTACATGGAAGGATGAGAATTTTATACAGAAGCACCCAGAGCTACTCAACTGTTGAGGAAAACACCTTTTTGAAGGAGAGGGGCATGTTGGGTCCCTATTTACTAGTGTAGTCCCTTTTTTTTGTTAGTGTAGCCTCCTTATTGTTATTGTTGTACCCTTGTAACCCCAATATTGTTATTATTGTGCCCTTACATTATTATTGTTAGGTCAGATAGGATTATATTGTGACCCCATGGACTCCTATATATAGGAGGTTTTTTCATTTGTATCATCCAAGAATTGTTCATTTATGTAATGTAAAGGAGGTTTCCCCCTCGAAGTGGCTTATTTCTAAGGCGTTGATCTCTCTTTTCTTCTATTTTTGGAGTTCGTTTCATAAAAAACATTAAAAATATTTTATTTACACCGATTAACTACTTCATTTTATAACCAACTTAATACATAATGAATCAGCAAATGGAATGTGTGGAAAACAAGTAATTAAGCATATTAAAACATCACATTAACATGTAATCATCAAGCACATAGACACCAGATATAAGTCGAAACCCATAATGGAGAGAACCACATCTTATTATTGTTTTGATGCAAAGGCAAGCTCCTACTCCCTGTCACAATTGATTTTTTGTAGGCTCCATCCTACAGGAGGCTACTACCTCAATTTCTGCAAGCTACTACTAGCAAGGAAGCTCCAACTCCCATCTGTTTTCTACAAACTACAACCCACAGGAGGATCCTACCTCACACATATCCAACTGGAAATCTATCAAGATACAACTTGAAACGGAAGAACCAACTCTCATGAATTTTCTGCAGGCTATAACCCACAGGAGGCTCCTACCTTAACCAGCTCCAATTGGAAATTTATCAAGCTACAACTTGAAACAGAAGCACCAAGTCACATGTATTTTATGCATGCTACAACCCACAGGAGGCTCCTACCTCAACCAGCTCCAACTGGTATATCAAGCTACAACATGATATGGAAGCTCCAAATACCTCACACTACAATAAAAATCATATGCTGATTTACCTAGATATCAGCTCTGTTATCATCCTTCTTCATTGTTGCCTTTTATGCCTCCATTTTCGCTTCATATCAGCTCATGATGTGCACAACATCTCTATGATCTCTCTCTGATTCTTCTACTCTCTAACCTCTATATGCTCATTACTATAACATCATTTATAGGAATAATATCATGGCTTTTTGCATTCTACATGGGAATATAAAGTGAAAAGGCCTGACTCTTTGCCTTCCACCCATTCATTTCCTCACTCTTTAGTTCAGAATAGTACATAAATACAATTCTGAAATAAATCATTTTAGGAGTTTTTATTTTGCCTATGGAGACTTGCCTTTGCATCACAAACAATAAAAATAATTAATAAATTTACAGTTACAACAATATTTCACTCATCCCTTTCAACTCTTTGCTTGCTATGTATTTGTCTTTCTACTATTGTCATTGTCTTTTCTATTTTTGCTGTTATATTCTAACAGTTCTACATAAACACCTTTTTTCCCAACTTGACCCAACTATTGTGTTTCCAACAGTGCCACCATATCTCCTTTTTCCTGACTCTGCCTATCTTCCTTCCTTCTCTTGCACGCAGTGTTCATCCTTCTGCTTTTCTCAACAACCGACTCTACCTAGAGGTTTTTCTGAGCATGAATCAAGCCATGGTGCCTATCTCCTCATTACAGTGACGTTAAGAATACTCTCCCTTTTGATTTGTGTCAGGTCACTTACCTGAGTCTCTCCACTTTCATTCAACCTTTTCCTTTTAATAGGCACAATAGCATAGATCAATATTCTGCGCAGGGTTGGGTCTTTTCTCCACCCGAGCCTTTTCTTGTGGTCAAGAATTTCTTTTACTTACCCGATTCAACTCCGCGGTCAGACAGTTATTTATAAACCATCGTAAGACCTGGACCTAAAATATATTACAATGGAACTCTGAATAAAATCACATATGACATCCTTTATAGCATTTCGACATTTCAGCTATTTCTTTTGTTCTTCATTTATATATTTCTCTTCCATTCACTGATTCGATTTCTGAAATGGAAACCTTATACCTCTAGATTTGAAATCCTTTATACCTTTGCTTTGAAACTGTAATATTCCCAATTAGCCCAAGCTAATGGGAATATACAATTTTGTTTCATTTTCCTGTTGCATGAATAAATGTGTATAAGAGGACAATAAAAACTCCTAAAACAACAAATAAATCAATGCCTCATGTGAACAAGGTTAAATCTGGGCTAACTAAATGAGCACCCTTAGGTGTGAAAGGGGCTCATTGTTTTTACTGGGTTAACCATGACCAAATCAACAAATTTTTCTAGAAGAAGTGATCCTCCTTGATGAACAACGCAGTTCTAGTTGGAGGTGGCACATGTGAAAGAAGTTAAATCATTGAGATGGTTTAGGGTTTTGCAAGCTCTCAATCTTATAAAAGGAATAGGAGGAAAACATGAGAAGGTTGTAGATGAAAATATTATTTCTGGAGATTTTTTCTGCTTAGACATTTCTTATTCTCCTTATTGTTTAGCAGAGAATAGTGTTGTTTAGCACTGGGTGTTCCTGAGTGGGAATCCCACCTCTTCCATTGAGAAGTTCTTGGAAGGGTCTTGCATTTCTTGTCCACTATCAGGAATTTGGCCAAGCTCTTCTTCCAACTACAATGCAAATCCTTTTGCGGGTTTGGCTGTATTTGTAAGCTACAGCAAGTGGAGGTTAGATCTACTCGAATCTAGGCCATTATAGTGCCTCTTTTCTGTGGGAAAGTCTTCTATCCCCCTGGCAAGAGAGTATTGGATCATTGGAGCTTCAAATCCACACCTTGGCATCAGGCCAAATTGATCTTAAAGCCTACAGCGTATTTTATCTTCCAGTACTATGTTATTTTCAAGTGAGAATTTGCTGGGTGTTTTGGCAGACTTTTGGAGGAGAGATCTCTAGTGTTGGGAATCTGCCCTTCACTGTGGTGATTTGTGGATTTCAGATCTAATCCATGTCATATTCAGATCTGATCTGAATACTCTTGTATTTGCTTCAGAATTTCTGAATTATTCTGCAGATCTACTACATCAGATCTCAGATCTACTTCATGTACACGATGTTTTGCTGAAAACCCCAAGGGGAATTTGTAGAGGAGCCTTTCTAGTGTACAAATGTGATACAGATCTAAATTTTTTTACACAGATCTACTCTAGATATGAAGTGTAATCTAATGTTGTTTTAGCCAATAAAAATAACACTATCAATCTTGTTCATTCATATTCTATGGTTGCAGCACCTCATTCTTGAGGATTTCTTCATGTAAAGTCTTCTATGTTTTGTTCTATAACTCATGGGCTTGAATATAACTCTGATTTGCTGATGTAAATTTCATTTTTGAGCCTCCATATTGGCCTCCTACTTTTACTTTTCTGAACTGAGTTATTTCTGAGCAGTATTGTTTAGTATTGCTGCATGATTCCCATTTGGGATATTACAGTGGTATCAAAGCAATCATCTTGGCACATCCTGTGATTTCTTGAAGAGCTAATATATCTTCAGAAGAAGAAAAGCCTCTTACTGACATAGAGAAGAGGTATCTTAAAATAAGATAGAAGAAGATTGATTACACTAATGACAAAGGAGACAAGGGTCAAACCCCTTTATCTGGAAGAATGAAAGGGAAAGAGTTCACAAAAACTCTGTTCCAAACTATGCATGAGCTGAAGCATAAAATCAGGGGAATGAGGAAAGAAATACATGTAGATCATTTGGAGAGATTTTCACATGAAGAAAGCCCCACTTCTTCATACTTTGTGTGTGAGCATTCAACCACACAATTTGATCTACAACGTTCTAGCATGCCTATATTCCTTGCAAGAGGAGAAGCAGAAGGAGGGACACCGAAAGAGGAGACTCTTGGTGACTATCTCCAAGAATATGAATCTCAGTCTAAAATATTCAAAGAGCATCTAAGCTTCCCAGAGTTTTTCAACTTAAAGAAGAGAGAAGATCCAATAGAAACATGAGAAGAAGAGGGTGCATGCAGCACACTCTGGGTAGAACCTTTCTACCTACATTTGATGGATCACCTGAGAGCTCAGCCAAGTCTTGGGTAAAGAAGTTGGACACATATTTTCAGCTGCATCAAGTTTCAGAAGAAGAAGCCATAAGAGTAGCAGCGCTGCACCTCCAAGGTAAGGCTTATGCCTGGTGGTTATTTGAATCTTCTTCATTGAGAAATGTAAACATCTCTACTTATGCAAAATTCACTAGGAGGTTAGTGAAAAGATTTGATTTTAAGCCATCTGAAATCTCTTTGGGTGAGCAAACTAAGCCCAAGAATTCAGAACCTTTGCATGAGATGGGAAGATCCATGAAGATAAATCCATTCCAGAACATTGTTGAGGGGGTTAAAGATCTGCTACATGATTTTCCAAGAGCTAAGACCCCACTTCAGCAAGAACATTCTTCTCAAGAGGAAGTCATGAGTGTTCCTTTTTCAAAAAGAGATCAAGATAAAGGATCTCCTATTGATGGGGCATGCTCCATTGATGAGGAGAAGAAAGAAGAAGAGCTAAAAGGTTCCTCCAGCGCTGTGACAGCAGGAAGAGATCTATTTTTATTGGGAGATGGAGATGAACCCATTGCTTCCCTTAGGAGGACACTTGTATCTTTGTAAGAAGGGCCCAAGGGTCTTACACATGAAGAGAAGGAGCAACATGTGTCTATGATGATAGGAAATGAGACAAAACAATGGAGTGAATGTGTTCCAACATTGCATTTAGTTTTTGGAACACACACTATGACAGATCATCCCTTTGTGATCAAGACTCTTGACACTAAGGAGATGATGGGTGTTCCTGAGTTAACTACATCTAAAGGGAGCACCTTAGACTGTGAGATCTTGCAGAAGGTAGGTGAAGGAGAGAAGATGAAGGATCGCAGTGTTGATATGATGGGAGGTGATCCTCTATTACATGAAGAAGAAGATGGGGAAGTTTCTCCACTCAAAAGAACTCTTACATCTATAAGAGTGATGCCCCCTTATCATGAGACTTCCACACAAAAATCAGAGATGGAATTGCACAGTGGAAGTAGTCATAAGAGGTTCCCATCTACTATTCACATGGGAATGAGCCCTGAGACATCATTATCTTGTGGTATACCACCTGGGAGACCACCTGATCTAGATTTGGTGAAAGTTGTTTCATGCATTGATGCTTCTTTCATAGATCCAAGGAGGAAGGGAGCACTAGAAGACCATACTATAGCATTGAGAGTATGGGGAAGGCTCAAGGAGAGGGAAAGTATTTTTCCCTTATCACCATTATCCATTCTCTCATATCATACTGCGCTGAGAAAATATGTTGCAAGGATGAAGGATGACACCATCAAGAAGCAAGGAAGGAAATCCTTGAATCAGGAGACAAACTTGTTTGGAAAGCACTCTTCCATATATGATGAGAGATAGTGTTCACACATGCATACTTCGGCAAAACCAAGGAGGTTTTGGATAGATGATACCCTTCCAAAGGAGACTAACTTCCAAGAACTTCCATTCTCTTTTGAGCATGTGCATCAGCAAGGAGGGCAGCAAGGAAGAAATGGCAACCTTCCACCTTATACCTTTGGCATGGGAGATGTCAAGGAGGAGAAAAATGGGAGGCATGACCTTCCAACATACACCTTTGACATAGGAAATGTCAAGGAGAAGAGCAGAAACATGGCAGGCATTTCAGATGACACATTATCAACACTATCATTGTTGGGAAAATTTGATCCATATTGGAAATCCCAACTGTTGGTGGAATATTCCAAGGATCTTTACACTTGCATGATTCTTGATGACTTTCTACATGATGAGATCTATTCAATCCTAGATGGAGTCATCTATAATCATGGTAGAATATTCTTGTCTAGAGCCTCCAAGCTCAAGGAGAAGTTACTACAAAGGGCTTATGAAGAGTTCTATTTCAGCCACACATATTCTATGAAGCTCAGCAACATCATCTTGAGGAGCTACTATTGGGAGGGCTTTGAGAGAGAACTATATCAGCATTGTCAAAGATGCATGGAACTTGTAGAGATGGAGCAGCACCATAAATCTATGAGAGAGTTAAATCAGCCCTCTCTTTCTCTCTTTGAGGAAGAGGATAGATCTATGTACCACTCCATTGATATGAGGAGGATTGTTGGTGAAGAAAATTCTCTTGTTACACATTTTTTATACTCTAATTTTATGCATTATTTCACCATGTTTATGCAAGCCATGACTCCAAGGAGGAGTATTATATCTTGTAAGCCTCATGGAAAAAATTGGGCCACAAATTTTTTTGAATTTGGCCACTCCCTTGGAGGAAAAGGGGAGATTTTGAAACATGATGGGTGCTTCCCCAAGGCACCAAATATATCTCACACTTTCAGCTATGGTGAGATGGTATGGACAGCAAGTAAGTGGTGGGAAAACCAGTTACCACATCTAGATCTAATGTAGGTAGGAGACACTCTGCACTGGTTGCACATGTGGGACTATGACCCACCTCCATATGCACAAATTTCTGTTTGTATGTACATTGTTTTGATCCCCTATATTGATGATGTACTTGTATTTTTTATGGGAATGTATGGAGGAAGGAGGGAAGTTATGCATGTGCCCTATGGGATGGCTACTCTCTATGTACTTTGGGTTTCATATTTCAGGGAGAGCATTGGGCAAACCATGTTTGTTTCATGTGCTCTATTGTCTCCTTGTGGGATATGCTATTTGCATCTCATGAGAACTTTGGAGGAACAAGTCATGGATGGATGGTTTGGTGAACACTTGGCTTATGGAGGAAGCTTAACTCATGTTTGTGTCACCAATGGAGGAGGAGACGAGTTGCAGCACTCACCTTATCAGTTTCTTGAGGACAAGCAACATTTTGGAGGGGAGGACTGTAATATTCCAAATTAGCCCAAGCTAATGGGAATATACAATTTTGTTTCATTTTCCTGTTGCATGAATAAATGTGTAAAGGAGGACAATAAAAGCTCCTAAAACAACAAATAAATAAATGGCTCATGTGAACAAGGTTAAATCTGGACTAACTAAATGAGCACCCTTAGGTGTGAAAGGGGCTGAATTTTTTGACTGGGTCAACCATGACCAAATCAATAGCGTTGTCTAGAATAAGTGATCCTCCTTGATGCACAGCGCAGTTTTTTTTGGAGGTGGCACATGCAAAAGAAGCTAAATCATTGAGATGGTTTAGGGTTTTGCAAGCTCTCAATATTATAAAAGGAAGAGGAGGATAACATGAGAAGGTTGTTGATGAACATATTATTTCTAAATATTTTGTCTATTTAGACATTTCTTATTCTCCTTGATGTTTATCAGAGAATAGTGTTGTTTAGCACTGGGTGTTCCTAAGCGGGAATCCCACCTCTTCCATTGAGAATATCTTGGAAGGGTCTTGCATTTCTTGTCCACTATTAGGAATTTGGCCAAGCTCTTCTTCCAACTACAATGCAGATCCTTTTGACGGTTTGGTTGTCTTTGTAAGCTACAACAAGTGGAGGCTAGATCTACTCAGATCTAGGCCATTCTAGTGCCTCTTTTCAGTGGGAAAGTCTTCTATCCCCCTCGCAAGAGAGTATTGGATAATTGGAGCTTTAGATCCACACCTTGGCATCAGGCAAAACTGATCTTAAATCCTACAGCACATTTTATCTTCCAATGTTGCGTTATTTGCAAGTGAGAAGTTGCAGGGTGTTTTGGCAGACTTTTGGAGGAGAGATCTCTAGTGTTGGGAATCTACCCTTCATTGTGGTGATCCGTGGATTTCAGATCTAATCCATGTCATATTTAGATCTGATCTAAATACTCTTGTATTTGCTTCAGAATTTCTGAATCATTCTGCAGATCTGCTACATCAGATCTCAGATCTACTTCATGTACATTGTGTTTTGCTAAAAACCCCAAGGGGAATTTGTAGAGGACCCTTTCTAGTGTACAGATCTGATACAGATCTATCTTTTTGTACATAGATCTTCTCTATATCTAAATTGTAATCTACTGTTTTTTCAGCCAATAAAAATAATTTTGTCAAGCTTGTTCAGTCGTATTCTATGGTTGCAACACCTCATTCTTGAGGTTTTATTTCATGTAAAGTCTTCTATTTTCTGTTCTATAACTCATGGGCTTGAATATAACTCTGATTTGCTGATGTAAATGTCATTTTTGAGCCTCCATATTGGCCTCCTATGTTTACTTTGCTGAACTGCGTTATTTTTTAGCAGTATTGTTTAGTATTGCTGCATGATTCCCATTTGGGATATTACAGAAACTACATCGCATCTGGTACTCTTATCTCATTTTGCATTTTCTTTTACTCTACGAATTTGTGATATTTCTTTCTACTATGATTGTGATATGTGATTTCTCTTCGCTGAACATTGTTCTAAACGTGTATTTGCATGACTCGACATGTTCATGTTTTGGTTTCTTTGGCTACATGTGTTCATTCCTTTCCTTCTACGCTGCACACTAAGCTCGTTTATAGCTTGACCCAACTTGACCCATGTTGCACACATTTCCTTTTCTTACTTTTCTGAATGTGAATAGCCCGACTTGACCCTTCACTACACAGTTTCTTCTTTGTTGCATGACATTGTATTTTGCCTCTTTTGATGCTCCTTGCTTCTTTTCTGCTCCTTTTCCTTAGATAATGATTCTGATGATGATCCTTGCCTCCTTTTTGCATAATGATACTCCTTTTCCTCTTTTTAGCTCCTCCACTATACTTTTTCCTTCTTTTCCTTATTTCTCCTTTATACTTCAGTTGATCTTGATTTGCTCATTTGTCCTCAATGATAATTTTGGTGCTGCACCTTTGCCTTATTGCTACTAATTCTCTACTCCTTGGCCATCAATGGAAATATTTCCAATATATTATAGTCAAATCTCGATAATTTTTCATTCTTTGGCCATTTCACAAAACTCAAAACAACCCACATGTTGGAATCAGTTGACAGCTAGGGGTGATGACATCAACTTCGTGGTGTTTGATGGCTCAAACATTAATATTCTCTCTCATTTTTTGTAGGTCTTTCTCTCTTCCTCCATGGTGCTTAATTTACTAGAAACCCTAGGGGAGAGGGGAAAGGAAAAGGGAATAGGATGATGGGTTTAAGGAGTTGGGATAGGTGTGGGAAAATTTAGTGAAGGTTGTAGGGGAGCTAGTGACCTTAGGGGGGTGGAGGGAAGTTTAAAAAACAAGGAAATGGGCTAGGGAATTTAATTACATGGGTATAGTTTAGCTACCTAGAAAAGCGTAGCGTAGGGGTAGAGTTTGGGGATAGGTTTTAGGGAATTAAATTTTGGGAGGGGATTAGGGTTTTAGGGATGTATTTAGGTGTGTATAAAGTTAGGTAATGGTAGGAGAGAGGGTCTAGTGTTTGAAAATTTGAAAAAACATAGTCTTCTAGAAAAGTGTAGCGTGGGAGGAAATTGACAAATTTTCCACCATAGGAATGAAGACACTGAGTGAAAGAGGGTGTGAAGTGGCTCATTTTAATTGTTTTATCCTGAATAAAACTTGTGCTTGAGTTTTGAGACCCTTTTCTACCCTTTTGAAAATTTTCTAGACCAAGTGTAGCTTCCCTACAAAAAGCGCAGCGCCAGAAGGAAAAGCGCAGCATGTGAAGGAAAAGCGCAGTGTGTCCCTGAGAAAAGTGCAGCGTGATATTGAAAACCACTTTTGGAGGCCTTCATGAACTTGAAATTGAGCTCATGATATCTCATTGGAAATATCTCTCTCTCGGCTACACAATGGCCTCCTCAAGCACTGAAAATGATCAATTATAGCCCCTCAAAAATCAATTCTTCTAAGACTCATCAAAAAGCACAACATGGCTGAGGGAAAAGTGTAGCATGAGATTGCAGACCACTTTTGGAGGCCTTAATAAACTCAAAATTGAGCTCATGATAGCTCATTGAAAATATCTTTCTGTCTAGTTATAATTTGACTCATCAAGCAGGTCATTTGGAAAATCTATGAAAAAAATGCATTCTCCCAAGAGTAATCCAGAAGTTTAAAAACTCTCCTATAGCAATCCTCTCATTCACACTGAACTTGTCATATTTCTCCTTTTGACTGATGATGGGCCCCACATGTATTTTTCATGCGTGACTTTCATTCGTTTGAAATTTTGGTGGCTTTGTAACATTGAACTTATTCCTGGAACCTCGAGCATTTGTTGGTGGAACTTGAGCATTTGCAACTACTTGGAACTCTGAAGTACAAATTACAAATTAAGAACATAAATTACATTTTTTCTTTGAAATCAAATTTATTGAATAAAATTGGCTATTACCACTCCTCCAATTGCCGGATTTTATGCATGAAATGAGAGTTTTTGTGACCTTGAAACTCTAATGACCTAATGGAGACATGGAACTAAGTTAAATCATGGTGATGATGACTGAAATGATGATGAAAATATCTGAATGATGATAGAATCAGATGAGTGATCACATGGACCAGCAATTTAAATTTTTGAAAGGAGTGTAAAATAGTCCAAAACCTAATGACCAGTGACCAAATTTTTGCTTGAAGACCTAGTGAAATGGAAACAATTTGACTATGTGACCCTAACAAGACATGATAGGAGTCCATTTTATCATTGGTGACAGGATGCAAATACTGACACTAACAATCATGACAGTGAAAACATTTCACCTTTGACATGTCACGCTTCTTGCCTTCTTTTTTTCGGTCTCATATTTGGAATGGGAATTCTTCCCCTTCCCCTTCTTCGCCTTACCATCCAAGATACAATCTTCCTCATCATTAGTCTTGGATGAGGATATATGCCTGGTATTCCGCCGAAACTCTTCTTATACCAAATTTGACCATAGTCACTCCAAATCTGGTAACGTATCCCTCCCATTCATAGAGTCTTGGTAACTATGCTAGATCTTGGGAAGGCCTATAAGTGCTAGGCTCACCAAGTCATCATCGGCTATAGTAATCCCAAAAATTCAAATCTCATCTCCACATTGAGTGAACTTGGTCAAGTATTTATGGATTGTGTTGCTTTTCTCCATTTTTATTTTCCTGAGCTTGTCCTTGAGTGCCAATTTTCTATGGTCACTGCTACTTTGAAACAGATCTGTCAAGGCCTCCCACGTAGAATATGGATTTTCCTTTCCATGGAGACTCGAGAAAATATGATCTTGAACTCCCTTTAATAAGATCCTCCTCACCTTTGCTACCTTCTTCCACCATGCATCAAGAAGTTGGGCATCTACTGCTACGGGCTTGGGAATATCACTATCTATGAATTCCTTCAACCCATTGTTCTCCAACAATGTTGGGTCCCTATATTACTAGTGTAGTCCCTTTTTCTTGTTATTGTAGCCCCCTTATTTTTATTTTTGTACCCCTGTAACCCCAATATTGTTATCATTGTTCCCTTACATTATTATTGTTAGGTCGGTTAGGATTATATTGTGACCCTATGGACTCCTATATATAGAAGGAGGTTTTTTCATTTGTATCATCCAATAATTGTTCATTTATGTAATGTAAAGGAGGTTTCCCCCTCGAAGTGGCTTATTTATAAGGCGTTGATCTCTCTTTTCTTCTATTTTTGGAGTTGGTCTCATAACATTTGGTATCAGAGCTTTAGATTCTAGGGTTTTGCTGCTCCTAAAAGGTCATCGTGGCATTTTCTCTATACCTTTTTTTTTCTACGAGGTTTCAGAAGCTAAAATTTTTACCACACAAAGCCAAACTCCTAAGGAACTTCGTGCAAACATTTCAGAGCTTGGTTTGCAATATTTTCAGAGATATAATCTGTGGAAGTTAGGGTTTTTTTAGGCTCTTGAATTTCATTTAAAAGAGGTGACCTTGGTAAAATTGTCATAAATCTCTCTCTGAGAATCCAATTGGAATTATGAAAAAAGTGGCCAAAAGCACACGGAATTTAGTTTCCTATGTATCAATTTCAGAGCCGAAGGAGGAAACAGTGACACGTGGTATGCCATACAAGTTCACTCTATTGAACCATTCCATAACTAGGTCATTGTGGGAGATTGGGCATAACTTTATCGTGAAACATCCAAATCAAGTCAGACCTATGGAATTCAAAATAATATTAAGAGGGCTACTGTAGGCCTGAATTTTAGATATTGAAGATACGAAATTACAGAGATACATCAGTTTCAATATCGAGTTCCTCAAAATCAAGAAAAAGATGTGTATTTTTTTTCAAATCCAGAAAAAGGTGTGCATTTTAGAAAAAGGTTCTAAAATTCCACCTAAAAATAATTCAACACCCATTAAGCCTTAAGAAGGATCTACTATGACTCATGAAGAAGAAGAAGTTCAACATGACATATCAAAATTATAAGAGAAAGTGCACCAACTTTTTCTCTCCCAAAGAGCAACAAAAAATGAAATGGAAGTTTTGAAGAGAAAGGCGTGGAAGCTAAGATGGATGGTTTGAAGAAAGGCATGTAAGCTAAGATGGATGGTTTGAATAAATGTTATGGAAGCTAATATGGATGGCATAGAAGCTGGCATGGAATCTAAGATGGATGAAATGGAAGCTAAGATCGATGAAAAAATGAAAGACAACATGGAAGACATGAAGAATGATCTCAAAGAAGACATGGAAGGTTTAAAGGAAGGTTTGACAAGGTTGATACAAGAAATTATTCCTAATGGCAGAAAGATAGTAGAGGAAGCTCATGATGAGAACAAAATAAACGTTAATCATGATTTCATAAACTCTAATGTTGGATTGAAGACCCACCATATTCCAAAAATCGATATGAGGAAGTTTGATGGCAAGGATCCCATAACATGGATACTACAGATGGAGCAATATTTTGATCTCAATAATGTGTAAAACACACAAAGGTATGCATTATAACTTTATATTTAGAAAAAAATACATTTTTATGGTATCGATGGTTTTTATCCCATAAAAAAATTGTCACTTGGTCAATTTTTACGGAACAAATTACAGCACATTATGAGGATACAAAGAGCAACACCTTATTTATCCAATTGATAAATCTCAAACGAAATGGTTTAGTGGTGGAGCGCATTGAGGATTTCCAAAAATTGAATATAAGGGTAGTTGATATTCCAGATGAACACATGATTGATGTCTTCATAGGGACTTTAAAGGATAACATCCAACATGAGGTTCGACTTTGGGAACCTGATTCATTGGAGAAGGCATTTAGGTTGGAAAGAAAAATTGAATGTAAAATTATGGCAACAGGGAATCCTACCTCTCACATCTATAAATATAGAAGTGTTGTTGTTAGAAAATTAAATATTACAAAGCAATGAAACACATAGAATATGTGGAAAACACAGGCACACAAAACACATAAAACTAGAGAGACACATATATACGTGGTTCACCCATTTTAGGCTACATCCACCCCAAACAGCCATTCCTTCCTTTCTATTATCCAGCAAAATGAAGAGACACAACCTACAGCAGATCCGCTGTAATATCCTCTGTTCTCTCTCACAATCTCCCTGTCTGTTTCTCTCTCTAAGAATACACATACAATACACAGTCACAATACAATACCCTCATATAAGCGAGGAGTTGGCTTCTAGGGAAAAAAACCCTAAACTAAACATAACTTCTACCATCATATCATCCACCTAATGAATGGCCCAGATTGACTAGAAATTACTATACTTTTACAAGGAAATTTTACATCTGTTTTTAGCTTCATGGGCGCTGCCCCCGAAACTCCTCGCTAGGGGGGGGATCCATAAAGCACAACCGCCCCCCCTGGACCCCCTAGGAAGTGTAAAATTATGGTCGGAGTTGCCGCCCCATTAAGGTACAGGGGTCCAACACTGTGATACAAAATAAACAAGATAATCAAGCTCCACACCCAATAGTTTCTACTCCTAAACTTCCACAAACTACAAGGTTCACACCACAACAATTGGAAGAAAAAAGTGCAAAAGGGATTTGCTACAGTTGTGATAGAAAATACACTAAAGGTCATAAGTGTGATGAGAAGAAATTATTTTACATATATTGTGAAGAGGAGGAAGAAAATGGACAAGAAACTTCAAGAGAAGAGGATATACATAAGGAAACAACCCGAGAGAAAGAAGAAATGAGTCCGACCATATCATGTAACACATTGGTAGGAATTACAACTCCTCAAACTCTTAAGATAGAAGTGCATATTAAGAATAAAAAGGTAATAGTGCTGATTGATTCAGGTAGTACCCATCATTTTATTCATTGTAAGGTAGCCAAGGAATTGAATTTCTTCCTATACCTAGCAACAGAATGTCAAGTGATGGTTGCAAATGGAGGAACTATAAATTTAAATGGAAAATTCCATAATATCAAGCTAGCCATGGTGGAATATGTTTTAATAATCCAATGCTTTCCATTCCAATGGGAGGTGCTGACGTTGTACTAGGAGTAAAATGGTTACAATATTTGGGGATGGTAGCTTTTAATTTTCAAGAAATTTTCTTGAACTTTCTTCGTAAGGAAAGGAAGTCGAATTATGGGGTATCATAGGGAAGCCAAGAAAGATAATAAGCTCTAATTTTATGACAAATCTTCTGAAGAAATAACATCGAGGTGTAATTGCACAATTATGCTCACTTGAAGTTCCAACATCAAAATCATCTATTTCTCCATATCTCCAAAAAGTATTGGACAATCATTCCAAGGTTTTTGAAACTCCCAAAGGACACCCACCTATTATTGATCATGATCATGCTATTCATTTTATTTTAGGAAGTGTTCCTCCAAACATCAGGCCCTACAGATATCGTTATGTCCAAAAGAGTGAAATTGAACATATGATTGCAAAAATGTTAGAGGTTGGTATAATTCAAGCTAGTCAAATTTCTTTCTCTGCTCTAGTAGTATTGGTGCACAAGAAGGATGGATCATGTCGCATGTGTCTATATTATAGGGAGCTCAATAATCTCACTATTAAAGATAAATTTCTCATTCCTGTGATTCATGAATTATTGGATGAACTACATGGAGCAATTTATTTTACCAAGTTGGATCTTCATTCACAATATCATCAAATTAGAATGAAGACTGAAGATATTCCAAAAACCGCATTTCAAACTCATGAGGGTCATTATGAATTTTTGGTCATGCCTTTTGGCCCTACCAATGGACCATCTACATTTGAAGGATTGATGAATTCCATTTTCAAACTGTAATATTCCAAATTTGGTACAGCTAGCAAGGCATGACTGGAAAACGCATTTTCCAGGAATGGCTGCTACAAGATTTGAAACTAGGACCTGGATCCCTTAGATCAGAGTATCTAAGGTTGAAATCCAAGAGGAGGCTCCAAATAAATCCCTCTAGGTGGGTTAAACAGGTCTCCCACACCTAGTTGTCCTCAGAAAATAACCGATGAAGGGACTGCAACAAATGCAAGAACTTATAATGCAGCAATAGCGTTATTTTAATGAGCCTGAGTACATGAAGATGAAAATATCCAAAAAATGTGTAATATAGCATAAAAATAGCACAATTCCTTGAGGAAAGAGTCACTCAAGCAAGGCAATGCAAGCCTCAACAACACATGTACAAGGAAATGAAGAATACTGCTACATATGTGATACCCCTGGCTAAGACATCGCAGTCTATTATGGATAACTACTGAAAAATGATATAAATACATGGATATGGAAATGTATGGCTCAAATAAATGGGGGATCAAGCTCTAAACCCCTATAAAACAATAATATAACGATCCTGAGAAGGATTGGCTAAAATATACAAAATGGAAAAAATGTCGAAGTTGATGGGCAGCTGCTGCAACTCAAAACTAGAACTGGATGGAGATGGATAAAGATGATGACCAATCTGAAGTAGACCTCCTCCAATGGATCTTCCAATTGAAATCTGATCCTAACACTGAATATCTCACCCTCCAATCAACACTGCAATCCCTCACTGCAAGTGCACTCTGAAAATATCATAGTCTAAGAGGGTAACTGTGCTATAGGTGGAATAGAAAGTATTGGCCTGGTGCCAAGATCTGAATTTCTGCCTTGAATATTTCCTTATAGATTTCAAAAGGAAAGAAGGCTCCCTCCTCTGAGAAATAATCAAGGAATGGTGTTGTGGTACCTCCACTGCAACACCCTGCAATCACAACATTATACTTCATCCGAAATAACGTTGTAGCTGGAGGAGTAGCTTTGGCTTTGAGCCAGGATGTTAGGTCCCTATATTATTAGTATAGTCCCTTATTATTGTTAGTGTAACCCCCTTATTGTTATTATTGTACCCTTGTAACCCCCATTTTGTTATTATTGTGCCCTTAAATTATTATTGTTAGGTCGGCTAGGATTACATTGTGGCCCACTAGGATTACATTATGGCCCTATGGACTCCTATATATAGAAAGGAGGTTTTGTAAATTGTATCATCCTAGAATTGTTCATTTGTGTAATGTATTGGAGGTTGCCCCCTCGAAGTGGCTCATTTCTAAGGCGTTGATATCTCTTTTCTTCTCTTTTTGGAGCTGGTTACACAACATTTGGTATCAGAGCTTTGGATTCTAGGGTTTCGCTGCTCCAAACAGGTCATCGTGGCATTTTCGCTATAACTTTTTTTTCTACGAAGTTTCAGAAGCTGAAATTTTTAGGGTGCGCAGAAAAAATCCTGAGGAAGCTTGTATAAAAATTTCAGAGTTTGGTTCGCAATAATTGCGGAGATAGGATCTGTGGAAGTCAGGTATTTTTTCAGGCTCCTAAACAGGTCATCGTGGAATTTGCGCTATAAATTTTTTTCTACGAAGGTTCAGAATCTGAAATTCATATGGTGCGAAGCTGAAATCTTGAGGAAATTCATCAAAAAATTTCAGAGCTTGGTTCGCAATATTTTTGGAGATATGATCTGTGGAAGGTAGTGCTTTTTCAGGCTCATGAATTTCATCTCAAAGAGGTGATCGTGGGAAAAGTTCAATAACTCTCTCTCTAGGCAGTGGATTTGAGTGTTGTAAAAAGTGGTCGCAAGTACACAGACTGTAGTTTCTTGGCTATCAATTTCAGAGACAAAGGACGAAACAGTGACACGTGGCAAGTCCTACAAGTTTTCTCTACTGAACCAGTCCAAAATTAGGTCATTGTGGGAGATTGGACACAACTTTGTCTTGGGGAATCCAAATTAGATTAGACCTGTGGCATTTGAAAGAAGCTTCAGAGGGCTCCTACAGGGCTGAATTTCATATATTTAAGATTTTCAATTACAGAGATAATTCAATTTCAATATCGAGCTCCTCAAAGCAAGTAAAAGAATAGGTATCAATATTGGATTCTAAAATGGCGCCTAAAAAGAATTCAACACCCATTAAGCCTTCAGAAGGCTCTACCATGACTCATGAAGATGAAGAATTGCAACATGATATATCAAAATTACAAGATCAAGTGCAACAAATTTCACTCTCGCAAAGAGCAACAAAAAATGAAATGGAAGTTTTGAAAAAAGGCATGGAAGTGAAGATGGACGGTTTGAAGAAAGGCATGGAAGCTAAGATGGATGGCGTGGAAGTGAAGATGGACGGTTTGAAGAAATGCATGGAAGCTAAGATGGATGGCGTGGAAGCTAAGATGGATGGAATGGAAGCTGGCATGGAAGCTAAGATGGATGATCTAAAATCAAACATCGAAGATTTGACAAAGTTGATACAAGAAATGTTTCCTAATGGTGAAAAGATAGTAGAAGAACTTCATGATGAGAACAAAATAAATGTTAATCGTGATTTCATAAACTCTAATGTTGGCGGGAAGAACCACCATATTCCAAAAATGGATATGAGGAAGTTTGATGGAAAGGATCCTGTAACATGGATACTACAGATGGAGCAATATTTTGATCTTCATAATGTGCAAAACACACAAAAGGTACGCATTGCAACTTTACGTTTAGAACAAAATGCATTTGTATGGTATCGATGGTTTTGCTCCTGTAAAAAAATTGTCACTTGGTCAATTTTTACGGAGGAAATGATAGCACATTATGAGGATACAAAGAGCAACACCTTCTTTAGCCAATTGATAAATCTCAAACAAAAGGGTTTAGTGGGGCAGCACATTGAGGACTTCCAAAAATTGAATATATGGGTAACTAATATTCCAGAGGAACACAGGATTGATCTCTTCTTAGGTACTCTAAAGGATAACATCCAACATGAAGTTCGTGTTTTGGAACCTGATTCATTGGAGAAGGCATTCAGGTTGGCAAGAAAAGTTGAATGTAAAATTATGGCGACAAGGAAGCCTACCACCCAATTCTATAAAGAAGGAAGTGTTGCTACGTCTAGATTTCCACAACCTACAAGGTTGACACCACAACAATTGGAAGAAAAAAGAGCAAAAGGGCTTTGCTACAGTTTTGATAGCAAATACACTAAAGGTCATAAGTGTGCTGAGAAGAAATTATTTTACATAGATTGTGAAGAGGAAGAAGAAAATGAACAAGAAGAGGATATACACCAAGAACCAGCCCCAAAAGAGGAAGAAATGAATCCAACCATATCGTGTAATGCACTGGCAGGAATTACCACTCCTCAAACTCTCAAGATAAAAGGACAAATCAAGAAGAAAAAGGTAATAGTGTTGATTGATTAAGGTAGCACCCATAATTTTATTCATTGTAGGGTAGCCAAGGAATTAAATTGTTTCCTATACCCAGCACCAGAATGTCAAGTGATGGTTGCAAATGGAGGAACTATAAATTGCTCTAGAAAATGCCATAATATCAAGCTAACCATGGGGGAATATGTATTGACTAGTCCAATGCTTGCCATTCCTATGGGAGGTGCTGATGTTGTACTAGGAGTACAATGGTTACAATCTTTGGGGACGGTAGCTTTTAATTTTCAAGAACTTTTCTTGAAATTTTTTTCAGAAGGAAAGGAAGTCGAATTATGGGGTATTGAAGGGAAGACGGGAAGGATAATAAGCTCTAATGTCATGACAAAGCTTCTAAAGAAAGAACAACGAGGCGTAATTGCACAATTATGCTCACTAGAAGTTCCGACATCAAAATCATTTATTTCTGCAGATCTCCAACAAGTCTTGGACAATCATTCCAAGGTGTTTGAAACCCCCAAAGGACTCCCACCTATTCGTGATCATGATCATGCTATTCATTTGATTCCAGGAAGTGTTCCTCCAAACATCAGGCCTTATAGATATCCTTACTTCAAAAAGAGCGAAATTGAACGTATGATTGCAGAAATGTTAGAGGCGGGTATAATTCAACCTAGTCAAAGTTCTTTCTCTGCTCCTGTAGTATTGATACACAAGAAGGATGGATCATGGCGAATGTGTCCGGATTATAGGGAGCTCAATAAGCTCACCATTAAAGACAAATTTCCCATTCCTGTGATTGATGGATTATTGGATGAATTACATGGAGCAATTTATTTTACCAAGTTGGATCTTCGTTCAGGATATCATCAAATTAGAATGAAGACTGAAGATATTCCAAAAACAACATTTCGAACTCATGAGGGTCATTATGAATTTTTGGTCATGCTTTTGGCCTTACCAATGCACCTTCTACATTTCAAGGGTTGATGAATTCCATTTTCAAACCCTTCCTTAGAAAATTTGTGCTAGTATTTTTTGATGATATACTAATCTACAGCAGGTCTTGGAAGGATCATGTTGAACATGTTGACAGGGTGCTCAAACTATTGCATGAGAAACAATTATATGCAAAAAAGTCCAAATGTTTCTTTGGAGTACAAGAGGTGGAATATCTGGGTCATATTGTATCTCACGAGGGTGTTAAAGTCGACCCTAACAAAATTAAAGCCATTAAGGAATGGAAAGTTCCCACAACCATAAAGCAGTTGCGAGGATTTCTCGGGTTAACAGGGTATTATCGCAAGTTTGTTAAGAATTATGGGAGAATAGCAGCACCTCTAACAACATTATTGAAGAAAGATACATTTTCATGGACTCCTGAAGCAACTAAGGCCTTTGAACGTCTTAAAGAGGCAATGTGCCTAGCACCGGTCTTAGCTACACCAGACTTCACAAAAACCTTTATTGTGGAATGTGATGCCTCAGAAAATGGAATTGGTGCAGTTTTAATGCAGGAAGGAAGACCCAATGCTTTTGAAAGTCGTCCAATCAAAGGAAAGTATTTACAGAAACCTATTTATGAGAAGGAAATGTTAGCAATACTCCATGCACTAAAGAAATGGCGAACTTACCTAATGGGAAGACACTTCAAGGTGAAAACTGATCATGATAGTCTTAAACACTTTTTGGAACAAAGACTATCTTCAGAAGAGCAACAAAAATGGGTCACAAAGATGTTGGGTTATGACTTTGAAATAATGTACAAAAAAGGAAAGATTAATGTTGTTGCAGATGCACTCTCAAGAAAGAATGAAGAGGTGGAAGCATTGCTTTGTGCCATTTCTATTATCCAACCAAATTGGATAACCGAAGCAAGAGATGAATGGAAGAAGGACAAAGATGTATGGACACTCATTCAAAAGTTGCAGCAAGATCCTAGTACATCTGATACATTTAGTTGGAAAAATGATTCCTTATGGTACAAAGATCGCTTATATCTTTGTAAGAATTCCCAACTAAAACAAAATATTCTTTTGGAATTGCACACTTCTCCCTTAGGAGGACACTTAGGATTTTTAAAAACTTACCACAGGGTGAAGAAAGAATTTTTTTGGGATGGCCTTAAAACTGATATTCAAAAGTTTGTGGCGGAATTTTTGGTTTTCCAGCAGAATAAAGTTGAGACAATTAAGACCTTGGACTTCTACAACCTTTATCCGTTCCAAGTCAATGTTGGGAGGAGATTTCAATGGATTTTATCACAGGTTTACCTAAGTTCGAAGGAAAGAGTGTCATCATGGTGGTAGTTGATAGAATTACCAAGTATGCACACTTTTGTGCATTATCTCATCCATTTAAAGCAAGCATAGTTGCTACTACATTTATGGACAGAATTCAAAAGCTACATGGAAGCCCAAGGGTTATTGTGAGCGACAGAGATCCCATTTTTACTGGAAATTTTTGGACGGAGTTATTTTCTTGTTTGGATACTCAATTAGCTCATAGCTCATCTTATCATCCTCAATCTGATGGTCAAACTGAGATAGTAAATAAATTTTTGGAAGGATATCTTCGTTGTTTTGTATCTGATAAACAAACACAATGGGTCAAGTGGTTACCTCTCGCCGAATGGTGGTATAACACTTCCTTCCATACTGCAGCAAAAATGACCCCATTTATGGCACTTTATGGATATCATCCACCATCCATCACATATTATTTAAGAGAAAATTCGAAGGTTCAAGTAGTGGAAGATCACATCGAGCATCAAGAAGAAGTTCTCCAACTCTTAAAGGATAACCTAAATTTGGCACAAAATCGAATGAAACAACAGGCAGATCAACATCGCAGCGAGAGAAGTTTTGATGTAGGAGATTAGGTATTTTTACGGCTACAACCATACAAACAAATGTCCCTCAAGCAAGCTAAGAAGGATAATAAATTATCGCCAAAGTACTATGGTCCTTACAAAGTGTTGCAAAAGATTGGTACTATGGCATACAAATTGGAGCTTCCTGCTTCTTCGCGAGTACATCCAGTTTTCCATGTTTCATGCTTAAAGAAGGTTATAGGTGAAAATCTTCCAGCTCAAACAATATTGCCAGAACTTGATGAGGAAGGAAAAATCATATTGGAACCTGAAGTGATCATGGAAACAAGAACTCGACAGCTACGGAATCGATCAATTTCAGAGTATCTCATCAAGTGGAAGAACTTACCCACTGAAGATTCTACATGGGAGGATGAGAATTTTATACAAAAGCACCTGGAGCTACTCAAGCGTTGAGGACAACACTTTTTTTGAAGGAGAGGGGCATGTTAGGTCCCTATATCACTAGTATAGTCCCTTATTATTGTTAGTGTAAACCCCTTATTGTTATTATTGTACCCTTGTAACCCCCATTTTGTTATTATTGTGCCCTTAAATTATTATTGTTAGGTCAGCTAGGATTACATTGTGGCCTACTAGGATTACATTATGGCCCCATGGACTCCTATATATAGAAAGGAGGTTTTGTAAATTGTATCATCCAAGAATTGTTCATTTATGTAATGTATTGGAGGTTGCCCCCTCGAAGTGGCTTATTTCTAAGGCATTGATATCTTTTTTCTTCTATTTTTGGAGTTGGTTACACAACACAGGATGTGGAGAAATAAAGTGAAATCACTCAAGAGACCTCTCAAGAAGGAAAGGAAATCCTAAACAGGAATCCCTTATGCCAAGCAGCACTGCAACTCAGCTAAATAGCTAGAGATTGCAAATATGTCTAAGCAGACAAGAAATCAATAATCATATGCCTCTATAACAATGCCTTCCTTGCCCTCTTTTTAAACACATGAGAGCTCCCTCTCCATGGGTCCCACTCTTTAGGGTTTCCTCCTTCAAGGAATATTCCCTCCTCTTTCTCTGCGCAATCCCACAAGATGCTTTCCACCTCATACCTCTGCGTTGTTTGACTTGGTCAAACTTGACCTAGCCTCTTTGCAAATGTCTCCTTTCACACATGAGGGTGTGAAATCTAGTTCCAAGGCAGATCCCCTTTCATACTAGAGGGATTTTATCCATGTTTTTATTGTGAATGGGCTTTCTCACCCAATTATTCAACTCCCAAGTGAACATAGCAAAAATTAATATTCCAATTTATTGAAGGAAAAATTTGGAATATTACAGTCCTCCCCTCCCAATTGTTGCTTGTCCTCAAGCAACTGCAAGGATAGAACTAGAAAGTATCCACTCAAGGCATGGAGTCTGAAATATGATGAGGAACATCTTCCCCATGTGGATCCTCCATCCCCAAGTAATCATCCAAACAAAATGAGTCACCTCCCAACATGGCAACTCCTGAAAATCTCCTTCCACCTCAAGCTCCTGAAATGAAGGTGGGCTGAAAATCTGAACATGGTAAGCATCATAGCCTACCCCAAGCTATCCTTCTCTCCACCTAGGGTAAGTGTAGAGTGCGTGCTGATCCTGGGCTGAAAAAGTATTGCCCTCAAATGGCAAAGTGAAGAACAATCCTCCAAAGCATTCTCCTCCAACAATGAAGAACGAGCTAGCCCAAAATATTCCATCCATGATGAATATGACATGATCATCATAGAAAATCCTAATGAGAAGTTTTCTACAAGTTTTACATGATGATGCATGATACAAACAATATCTCAAGAGGATACAGTGCAGTATCATCCACTGCAACATCAGAAAATAGCATGGCAAGTGATGTACAAATTCCACCACATCTACTAATGGATAGTAAATGGTTGAATGTGTCAACAATACATGATAAAATACTTGACCATGGCTATATAATGGATGGCTATCAAACTCATGGCTCACCTCAAAGGAAATAAAATAGGTGACTGTGGTGGCCATATTTCCTCCCATGTTCCCATTAGAACATGTAGTGCAGAAAATGTGGGAATCCTTTCCCTTCAAGGACACATCCAACTCATGTGTCTCCATCATAATCATGCTTCCAATACAACTCAGGTCCATATTAGCAAATGAAGTCATGATCAATACAAGAATGAAGGAAATACTGATGGCTTCATGTGGTGCTTGAAGATACCAACAATATCTTAGGTGTGTACAGTGCAGTTTTACAAACTGCTACTTTAAAAAAGTACAAGGAAAAATGTTTCTTTTTACATGGTTAATCATGCATGTCTTAATATGGTACATGTTTGAGTGCAAAAACTGAACATACATGTGATGATAAAACATTTTCCCAAGGCCAGATAAAAGATGGTTGTCTCCATCATACAAATTGGCCCAATTTTGTCCATGGAGCCCAATGAAAAACTTGCCCTTTTGAGGAGCAATGCACTAAATATGAATGGTAAGAGCATTAAAATGTTGTGTTAGATATTCCATGGATGTAAAAACAATATTCTTACCATATTTTCAGAGCAAGATGATGCATGTGTATATGAATGATCCCTCCATTGTAGTATGGCACATTCCCAGGAAGAGAATTGAACCATATGTTGCATAAAGATCACCCTAATTATACTTGGAGACCCAAGTCAAGAAGATCATAGCAAGTGAGGTCATACCAATGTAATAGATGTCTCCATCCACTACTCCATCAATAATACATCTTCTTTGTCCTCCAAGTGCATCAAGTGTGAAGTGCTCCTGGGGAAACTCCATCAATAACCCCAAGCTCTTACATGACAACACTGTTGGCCTTTGCAAATAATCTCTGGCCAACTCATAGCTCCATTCTTTGACATGATCCTTGTCAAATATATCTCCCATAATGTTGCAATACATAAGAAGTTCCTCCTGAGGTGGAAGTACCTCTCTATCATCAAAAGCCAAGGAGATAATGCCATCTTCTCCTCCTGCAACATCATGCAAAGTGTGAGAGAAAATCTGCTCTTACTCTCCCAAGAACAAGCAAAGAAACAAAATATTTTGCTGCCTCCCCATACTTCCATCATACAACTCATGTGAGGAAAACACAATGAATGATATGAGTATCACATCAACACCATGCATCCATACTCTATGCTACCCAATGATGCAAGAATTCTCCTCCATCCTCCTACTCTTAGGAAGATTGTATGCCAAGTGATGGCCAAACTCTTTCAAGAGTAACCAGCGCAGCCAAGTCTCCTGTTTCCTAGTGTCATAGATCTGCAAGTAGCCTCCCAGCTCCTTGCTCATCAACAACATCCACTCAATCACTTGTGGATGCCTTCTCCTCTTCTTCCCTTTGGTACTCCTCTCATGAGGGCTACCATCCTTCCAAACCAAATCTTCATCTTTGCATCCCATGAAAATTTGGAATGTAGCTCTTTAGAGATCTCTTAGAGAAGATCTCTCACCCATGACTATGTTGAATCCACAAGGATCAAAATGTGATGAAGGTAGCATCTCGTCTCTATCATAGTTTGACAACGCTGTTAATCTTTCCAAGGATGCAGTGGTTGTCTCATACTCCAACTCAAGGATGGTTTCATGGTCTTCCATAGGAGTTTCATGGTCTGTTTGATTCTCCCAAATCAGGTTCCTATCTTTGCACTTCATGGGATTTTGAAATGAAAGCTTCTCAAGGATCAATGAGACCCTATAAGGACCCAAATAGGTGGCAGGAAAAAACCTCCCATCATGATGTGTATGGCTCAAGGAATGTCTAACACAGCATGAGAGATGTTATCCATCCTAATATGTCCTCCATCTTCTATCTGCTCTTGTGAGAAAGGAAGAAAATCTTTGCACTCCATGGTGCGTTGAAGTGAACCTCCAATGAGATCTCTTCTTGAGACCTCCCTCTCAACAATAGTTTTCCAAAAGCAATGTGGTCTTGGATCTGCTGGAAGTAGAAGTTTCTCTTTGAGCTTAGAGGAGCTCATTGAGAAAGTGTCATCTTGAAAGGAGAAGGGGTTTCTCACTCCAAGATGTCTACTGTCTTCCTTCAAGTATTCAAACCCCAACCTCAAATGTGATGTACAATCCAACAATGGCTCATGAGAATGATGGTTTTCTTCCTCCTTGAATGTTTCCATGTTGCACAGCGCAGTGCAACCAAGCTTCTCTAGATTAGCAGTGTAATTTGACCCTTGGTCATGCAAAAGTAAATTTCCACAATAATCAAAAGAATTTGCTGCAACAATAGATTGTGGAAATCTTTTCATACCTTGATGTAATTTTGGAACTTCTTGTAGGGCTATAAGAGTTCCTTCCTCCAAAGTGTTGGCTGCCCCAACTATTGATGTATGTGGCTGCTCCTCCATGAGTGTAACAACATTATTACAGGGCTCCTCAAGTGGTGGTATGAGCTTTTCTTTCTTTGTTCCTTCTGCATCAAAGGTTTTGATTAACCTTTGAGTGAACCTTGCAAAAGTTTTCACCCTTGCATTGCTTAAGTGGCTGAACCACCAAACATAGGCTCCACCCTCCAAGTGCAGCATTGATATTTCAACAGCTTCTTCCCCTGCTACAGGATGTAGTAGGAAAAATGCTTCCAACTTTCTCACCTAAGCTTTTGTTGTAGATGACACATCAAAAGTAGACAACAGAAATCTATTGCCTTTGATTTCTCTTCTGCTGTAGGGTCTCTTCTTTTCTTTCATCTGGATGAATTATGGAAAAGATAGAGTCTCCTTGAAGGCTCTAGGTCGAGATTTGTACCCAAAAAGGTACTTACTCAAAATCAAATGATCCAAGTATCTTCCATGCTTGTCTCTTTCTTCTTCATGAGATTAGGAAGTGCATGGTCCTTCCTCTTCTCCTTCTTCCATCTTCTTGAACTCCTTGGAGAGGTCCATCCTAGATATGAAAGCTAATGAGAGAAAGCTCATCTTCTTCATCATCTTGATCTTCTTGGGCTGAGACTGACAGGTTGAGCCAAGACTATGCTCTAATACCACTGTAATATTCCAAATTTGGTACAGCTAGCAAGCCATGACAGGAAAACGCATTTTCCAGGAATGGCTGCCATAGGATTTGAAACCAGGACCTGTATCCCTTAGATTAGAGTATCTAAGGCTGAAATCCAAGAGGAGGCTCCAAAGAAATCCCTTTAGGTGGGTTAAACAGGTCTCCCACACCTAGTTGTCCTCAGAAAATGCCCGATGAAGGGACTGCAACAAATGCAAGAATTTATAATGCAGAAACATCATTATTTTAATGAGCCTGAGTACATGAAGATGTAAATAGCCAAAAAATTTGTAATATAGCAGAAAAATAGTACAATTCCTTGAGGAAAGAGTCACTCAAGCAAGGCAATGCAAGCCTCAACAACACATGTACAAGGAAATGAAGAATACTGCTACATATGTGAGACCCCTGGCTAAGGTAGTGCAGTCTAGTATGGATAACTACTGCAAAATGATATAGATACATGGATATGGCAATGTATGGCTCAAATAAATGGGGGAGCAGGCTATAAACCCCTGTAAAACAATAATACAACAATCCTGAGAAGGATTGGCTAAAATATACAAAATGGCAAAAATGTCAGAGTTGTTGGGCAGTAGCTGCAACTCAAAACTGGAACTGGATGGAGATGGTTGAAGATGATGACCAATCTGAAGTAGACCTCCTACAATGGATCTTCCAAGTGAAAGGCTGATCCTAACACTGAAGATCTCACCCTCCAATCAACACTGTAATCCCTCACTGCAAGTGCACTCTAAAAATAATGCAGTCTAAGAGGGTAACTGCGATGTAGGTGGAATAGAAAGTATTGGCCTGGTGCCAAGATCTGAATTTCTGCCCTGAATCCTTCCTTACATATTTTTAAAGGAAATAAGGCTCCATCCTCTGAGAAATAAGTCAAGGAATGGTGTTTTGGTACCTCCACTGCAACACCTTGCAATCACAACGTTATACTTCAGCAAAAATAACGTTGTAGCTGGAGGAGTAGCTTTGGCCTTGAGCCAGTATGTGAAGAAATTAAGTGCCATCCCTCAAGAGGCCTCTCAAGAAGGAGAGGAAATCCTAAACAGGAATCCCTCATGCTAAGCAGCATTGCAACTCAGCTAAACAACTGGAGACTGCAAATATGTCTAAGAAGACAAGAAATCAATAATCATATGTATCTGTAACAATGGCTGCCTTGCCCTCCTTTTAAACACATGAGAGCTCCCTATCCATGGGTCCCACTCTTTAGGGTTTCCTCCTTCAAGGAATATTCCCTCCTCTTTCTCTGCGTTGTCCCACAAGATGCTTTCCACCTCATACCTCTTCATTGTTTGACTTGGTCAAACTTGACCTGGCCTCTATGAAAATGTCTCCTTTGACACATGAGGATGTGAAATCTAGTTCCAAGGTAGATCCCATTTCATACTAGAGGTATTTTATCCATTTTTTTATTTTGAATGGGCTTTCTCACCCAATTATTCGACTCCCAAGTGAACACTGCAAAAATTAATATTCCAATTTATTGAAGGAAAAATTTGGAATATTACACAAACCCTTCCTTAGAAAATTTGTGTTAGAATTTTTTGATGATATACTAATCTATAGCAGGTCTTGTAAGGATCATTTTCAACATTTTAATAGGGTGCTAAAACTGTTGGAGGAGAAACAGTTATATGTAAAAACCTCCAAGTGTTTCTTTGGAGTACAAGAGGTGGAATATTTGGGTCATATTGTATCTCACAGGGGTGTTAAGGTAGACCCTAACAAAATTAAAACCATTAACGAATGGAAAGTCCCCAAAAACATAAAGCAGTTGCGAGGATTTCTAGGCTTAACAGGGTATTATAGAAAGATTGTTAAGAATTATGGGAGAATAGCAGCACCTCTAACAACATTATTGAAAAAATATGCATTTTCATGGACTCCTAAAGCAACTAAGGCCTTTGAACATATAAAAGTGGAAATGAGCCTAGAACGGATCTTAGCTACGCCAGACTTCACAAAAACCTTTATTGTGGAATGTGATGCCTCAGGAAATGGAATTGGTTCTTTTTTGATGCAAGAAGGAAGACCCATTGCTTTTGAAAGTCGTCCAATTAAAGGAAATTATTTATTGAAAACTATTTATGAGAAGGAAATGTTGGCAATACTACATGCACTAAAGAAATGGCGACCTTACCTAATGGGAAGATACTTCAAGGTAAAAAATGATCATGATAGTCTTAAATAATTTTTGGAACAAATAATATCTTCAGAAGAGCAGCAAAAATGGGTCACAAAGATGCTAGGTTATGACTTTGAAATCATCTACAAAAAAAGGGAAGCTAAATGTTGTTGCAGATGCACTCTCAAGAAAGGATGAAGAGGTGGAAGCAATGCTTTGTGCCATTTATATTATCCAAACAGATTGGATAACTGAAGCAAGGGATGAATGGAAGAAGGATGAAGAAGTGTGTAAACTCATTCAAAAATTGCACCAAGATCCTAGTACATATGATACATTTAATTGGAAAAATGATTCCTTATGGTACAAAGATCGCTTGTATCTTTGTAATAATTCCCAACTAAAAGGAAATATTCTTTTAGAATTTCACACTTCTCCTTAGGAGGACACTCAAGATTTTTAAAAACTTACCACAGGGTGAAGAAATAATTTTTTTGGGATGGCCTTAAATCTGATATTCAAAAGTTTGTGGCAAAATGTTTGGTTTTCCAGCAAAATAAAGTTGAGACAATTAAGATCTGGGGTCTTCTACAACCTTTATCCATTCCAAGTCAACGTTGGGAGGATATTTCAATGGATTTTATCACAGGTTTACCTAAGTCTGAAGGAAAGAGTGTCATCATGGTGGTATTCCATAGACTTACCAAGTATGCACACTTTTGTGCATTAGCTCATGCATTTAAAGCAAGTACATTTGCTACTGCATTTATGGAAACAAATAAAAATCTACATGGAAACCCAAATATTTTTGTAAGCGATAGAGATCCCATTTTTACTGGAAATTTTTAGATGGAAGTATTTTCTTTTTTGGGTACTCAACTAGCTCATAGCTCATCTTATCATCCTCAATCTGATGATCAAACTGATATAGTGAACAAATGTTTTGAAGGATATCTTCGTTGTTTTTTACTTGATAAACAAACACAATGGGTCAAGTCGTTACCTCTAGCGAAATGGTGGTATAACACTTCCTTCCATACTGCAGCAAAAATGACCCCATTTATGGTACTTTATGGATATCATCCACCGTCCATCACATCATATTTAAGAGAAAATTATATGATTCAAGTAGTGGAAGATCACATTGAGCATCAACAAGAAGTTCTCCAACTTTTAAGGATAACCTAAACTTGGCACAAAATCTAATGAAATGACAGGTACATCAACATCCCAGAGAGAGAACTTTTGATGTAGGAGTCTGGGTATTTTTACGGCTACAATCATACAAACAAAGGTCCCTCAAGCAAGCTAAGAAGGATAATAAATTATCTCCAAAGTACTATGGTCCTTACAAGGTGTTGCAAAAGATTCATACTATGGCATACAAATTGGAGCTTCCTGCTTCTTCGCGAGTGCATCCAGTTTTCCATGTTTCATGCTTAAAGAAGGTTGTTGAGCCCTAAAAGTGTCTTCTCCTTTGCCAAATCCTCTTTATCTTATAATTCCTTTTGTCATTCATATACCTAAAATATTAATAAGAATGATTAAAATCACATAAGGAATACATGCAATGACTAACCTGTTGTACTTTTATGGTTTTGTTGTCTTAATGATTTCTGAGAAGTTTTAGCTACAGAATGCAGTCATTCTATAGCCAGTTACACATTCGGTAGCCATTTTGGTGATTGAACATGTTACAAGTGTCATCTGAAGAAAAGGAGCATATCTTTAGATTCTAAATCTTTCCTACATTATTCCTTGTCATCCACGAAGGCTAAATCAAAATTTGGAGATGCTTGTACACGTGGTCAAACCAAGAGTCCAAGAAGCAGATTTCTATAAGGATAAGGACTCTTGATTTTCTTTCAGCAAATAATGAGTCCTAGAAAGAAGTTTTAGTTTGATTTTAAATTTAGTATACACCTGTGCCTATTTTCATTCAATAATAATTATGTAATTACCTATAAATTTAGCTCGGTGAGACCGAGGGAACAAGTTAACTCTTATTTGCCAATACTGTGATACTCTGTTTCGAAGTATTTTTGACAATAAGAAGAAGCATAACTTTGATGCTGGGTTGAAGAAAAACTTGAGGAGTTAAATATTTTCATGCCAACTTGATAGCAGAGGACCCCTGCTATCTAAGGAGGCTTCCATATGCTTTCTAGATAAGTAACTTTTAATTCTGTGTTGTTTTATTTCTCACTTAGACAGTTTTCTGAGTTTGTATCTTTTAGTATTATGTCTTGCTTTGTTTGTTCAGCTAACAGATCCTCATGATGTTATAATTAGTCCTTTATTAAAGCTTTCCAATATATCTCTATTCATTGAATGGATTTAGTTGTGACATCTTGAGTTACCAGCACTATAGTTTTTGTCATTTAGATTAAAAAGATTCTCATTATCCTACAACAACTCTTTTTCTTAAAAGCTTTTCCAACATATCACTATTATGCGAATGAGATTTGGTTGTACTATGTTGAGTTAATTAGCATTTTCTGTTCTGCAATTAGATAGAAGATCCTCATATTGTTACAAGTAGTCTTTTCTCAAAATGTAATACAATCTAAATCCTGAAGAACCTAATTCATAATGTGTGATTACTTATTTGTTAGAAGATCCTTATTTGTTATGTCATTCTCTTCAATGAGAACTAATATTCTAATACATCTCTAACTAATGAATGAGACCTACTCTAATAACAACATAAAAGTTTAAATGTTATAGAGATACTTAACATATTGTGGCGTTATCTTCTCTATTGTTGAAATATCACTAATATCGAATAAGTTGCACTACAATATTCTAAGTCACTTCAACTCATTTTGGAAGGAATATATCACATTGGAGTTCAATCTCTTCTACAAACTATTCCAACAAACCTCTAATCAAGGATTGAGTTGAATTATATCATCTTGACCTTATCTCAGCATTCATTTTGGTTAATGGGACATCTTGCATAGATTAGAATATTTGTTTTATGTTAGAATGAATTTACAATTACACTTTGTTGTGAGTTTAAGGTTCTCTTTTCTTTCCTTTTTGTCATAGATTTGATATCACCCTTTGAACATAGATTAGCATACTAAAACCTAAACAAAACAAAACTCAAAAAAATCAACAAAATATTGAAAACAATGAAATAAGAATAAGGATATTTAGGCTTACATAGTGCAACTATACTGTCAGATTCTAATTACCAAGTGGAGTAATTTGTGCTATCGTTAGGAACCTTGAATTGAATAAACATACAGCGTCTTTCTTTGAGGGGAGGTAGGGGAGGTATAACTAGATAGCCTTATTTTCTATTTCCCAAAAACAATGATATGCGTAGAGAAAGAGATTCTAGGGGTAGATTTGTAAGAGGCAGAAGTTTAATTCCCACAACTCCACTCACTCCACCTAGACCAAGAAGTAGCACACCTCCAACCCAAACTCACGTTCCATCCTATACTGGTCATAGGCTTCCAGAAGTCTCAAGATCAGATATCCCATCAGGAAGATCCCCCACTTCATCCACTGAAGCAATTCTAGAGGAAGAAGATCCAAGGACTCCTATAGAAGGGGTAACCTTTTTCACTTCCATAGGGGAATACATTCCAACATAAGAATTACAAATTCCTAGTGAAGAGGAAGAAGAGGACTATTTCTTCAATATACCCTTAATAGAAGAAACAATAGAAAAACTAGCTCTTCCAACTGAACCCTATATCATTTCAGAAGAGTCTATTATGGCAGAAGAAGGGGAAGGAGAAGTCTTTAATGGAGAACATACACTATTTGGAGGAGGTAGAGGAAGAGGAGGAGATAGAGGAGGAGACAGAGGAAGAGATAGAGGAAATGTAGAAGGAGGAAGAGGAAATGTAGAAGGAGGCATAGGTAGAAGGGGAACTGGAAGTCCTTTTGGATTCCCTATAGTAGATGAAGAGACTAATGCAACTATGAAAAACATCTCACCTTCTATTCTTCATAACATTCGTGGACTGAAAAGTGAGGATCCTGAAACCTTATTATTTGAATTTGAAGTTCTATGTGGAACCTATGATTATCTACAAGATGCTCAAAAAATTAAATTGTTCCCTTCAACATTGAAAGGAGCAGCATTAAAATGGTTTATGAGTTTAATCAATAGGTCTATTAGGACATGGGATGAAATGAGGAAAGAATTTATAGATAGATACTTGGATTACCACATACCAGTCAATCATAAGGAAGAAGTGTTCAAGATGATGCAAAAAGAGGATGAAAATCTAGAAGATTTGTTGGAAAGATTCAATTATAACATGAAGAGGGAAATAATGGAAACCCTAGATCAAGAAAATTTGAAGGCTCTCTTGTTGAAAAAAATTAGGGATGAATGGATAGATATCATCAATATGATGGGAAAATGGGACATATCTCAACTTCCATTACCTGATATACCTGAATTATGTATCAATATTTCAAGAGGAAAATATAAAACTCTAAAAGGACCAAGAGACCCTGCTCTTACAAGGGCAAGTAAATCTGCAGTTGGAACAGTAAGTAGGGCAGAAATAGGTAATATGCTTGATGAATTTAAATCTAACATTCTAGGGAGTCTTAGTGAACAAATAAACACCCTTAAGTTACAAAACAAGAAAAAAGTCGAAACAGATGCCTTAGCAATCTTTTGTCCCAAATTTATGAAGAAGCATGCCTTGAGAAAGTGTCCTTTAGATGCAAAAGTAATAGAGACTCCAAAAATGCCTCCATCTGACTTTAGAATTTGTATTGGGACAAAAAGACTTGATTCCTTATGCCATCTACTATACAAGTAAAAATTTGACTCCTTCAGAGTTAAATTATATTGTAACTGAAAAAGAGTTCTTAGCTGTTGTTCATGCCATAAATAAATTTAGACACTATATAACAGGCTATGAAACTTTTGTTCACATAGATCACTCTACAATTAGGTACCTAATGAACAAATCAATTACTAATGGTAGAGTCACAAGATGGTTATTTCTTTTACAAGAGTTTAACATCACTATTCTAGATAGGCCTGGAAAACAAAATACAGTAGCTGATTTCCTATCTAGATTCCAAAACATTAAAGACAATACTCCAGTTGAAGATAATTTCCCTGATGAATATCTCTTTGCAATTACCACTCAAAATCCTTGGTTTGCTGATATTGCTAACTATCTAGTTTCAGGAAAATTTCCTTCAATTATGAATACACGGGATAAAAGAAAGATTATTTATGACAGTGCAAAATATTCATGGGTTGCTAATGAGTTATACAAAACAGGTCCAGATTTCATCATCAGAAGATGTGTTCGAGAAGATGAGATGCTTGAGATCCTCAAGGCATGTCATGATGAACCATGTGGTGGAAACTTTGCTGATAAAAGGACAACCTATAAGATCCTTCATTTAGGATATTATTGGCCATCCCTCTTTAAGGATGCTAAAGAGTATGTTAAAAGGTGTGACAATTGCCAAAGGGTAGGGAAACCTTCTCCTTCAGGTGAGATGCCACTGCAACCTCAGGTACACATTGAACCCTTTGAGAAATGGGCTTTGGATTTTGTAGGACCTATTAATCCTCCATCAAGACAAAAGAAATATATATTAGTTTGCACTGATTATGTTACCAAATGGGTAGAGGCCAAACCATTACTTTCTACTACTGAAGCATCTGTAGTCAATTTTCTTTTTGAGGATATTTTTACTCGTTTTGGTGTTCCAAGAGAAATTTTTACAGATCAAGGAGCTCAATTCACATCAAAGCTAGTGGAGCAAATGGTAGAAAAGTACAAAATCAGACACAT
This sequence comes from Pinus albicaulis, assembly GCA_034641835.2. Taxonomy (NCBI): domain Eukaryota; kingdom Viridiplantae; phylum Streptophyta; class Pinopsida; order Pinales; family Pinaceae; genus Pinus; species Pinus albicaulis. Next base: position 137,146,171 of record CM076576.1, read on the forward strand.
AAAATCTACTCCCTACCATCCACAAGCAAATGGGCAGGTGGAATCTACCAATAAAGTCATTGAAGGGATCCTAACAAAGACTGTTCATTTACACAGGAGAGATTGGGCAGAAAGGCTTCCTAAAGCCTTGTGGGCCTACAGGACTACATGGAGAAACACAACAGGTCACACCCCTTATGAACTTGTTTATGGAAAACAAGTCTTGTTTCCCATAGAATTTCAGATCTAGACTTTTAAAATGGCAGTCCAGCTATGACTTGATCTAACAGAAGCACAGAAGCACAGATTGGAGCAGATTAATGATTTGGATGAGATCAGACAAGATGCAATCCAAAGAACAAGCATAGTCCAACAACAAAGGACTAGATGGCATGATAAGAACATCAAGGAAAAGAAATTTAAAGAAGGTGACTGGACTCTCTTATTTGATTCAAAGTTCGAGGAATTTTCAGGTAAATTTTAGACTCATTGGCTTGGGCCATATGAGATTATGAAAATCTTTGAAAATGGAGCAATAAAAATCAGGACAAAAGATGAAGGAAAGGTAGCCTTTCTTGTAAATGGACACAGACTGAAATTGTATCATAAGCCGCTTTCAAGAGAGGAATTTGTCAAGAAATTTCAAGATAACATTGATATGAAGTTAGTGAAGAAGAATCCTTCTTCTTCACTAAATTAATTGTATTCTTCTTCTTCTTCTTCTTAAAAAGAAGAAGAAGAAGAAGAAGAAGAAGAAGGGGTATAAACATGAAAACCAATCATTGATTGGCATGTTTATATAGAAAATCTAAGGTGAAAATCAGAGTTCCTTTGACACTTTAGATTTTCAAAAATTGTTCTTTTCTGCAATAAAGTATTATACAACCATAAGTTGCAGATTTACTTTACACATTCATGATCCATTTAATTTATTCCATCCATATCTCACTTTATCCATATTTCATTCCATCTCATACTTCACTCGATCCACATTTTCATTTCACTCCATACTTCACTCCATCCACATTTTCATTTCATTCCATACTTCACTCCATCCACATTTTCATTTCATTCCATACTTCATTCCATCCACATTCCACTTCATTTCATTCCATATTTCAAAGTTTTTACAGGTACATTCTGTAGCTACCTGTTCTGCAGCCAGATCCATTCTGCAATCAATTGATTCTACAAAATTTACTCCAGAAAACAGAGGATAAGTCAAATAAGGTTATAAAGCCTAAGAGATCAATATTCTTCAGATGAAAGACAAAAGCACATCAAAGCAACAAAAATTCAAAAAGGGCTAAGGTAAAATTGTATGAAATTATTTTTGATAGAAAATCATTAAAAGTATAATGTGGTTAGGTCATATGTTTTCCTAAGTTATTTTATGATTTGAATAGATCAAACTCCTATCATAAACCATCCTTGACTGAATCCCTTTTACCCCACTCCATACCAAATCATCATTAATTATAAGCTAACAGTCAGAACCTAGAAGTGACCTATTAGGTCACGTCATCAGAACACGGCATTCAGTGATGATTTTTGAAATATTTATAAATATTTCTTCGCGGTCATTCATTCCATGAAAAACTCTTATACCCGATTATCCTTTATGATTTATCACTATCCTGTTCCGTTCACCCCCACTCACTACTATTTCTTCCATAGCCAAACCATCATCTGCAGAGAAGTCACTTTAGGGCAAGACAACCCTTCTTAGTTGCTTTTGCTGTAAGAACAGGAAAAGAGTAATAGATCACGCTCCTCGGCCCTAGCAGAGCATGTTGAGAAGACTAATCATCACATTTGCATTGAAGATGCTAAGGTTATTGCGAAGATCGACCATTTCCACCACCGCAAGTTGCGAGAAGCCTTGGAAATTGAAAAGAGGCCTCTTAACCTGAACAGGGACGATGGGTGGATGGTTAGCAGGTGTTGGATTCCTGCTCTTCATTCTTAAAAAATAAATAAATAAATAAATGAATAAATTAATAAATAAATAAAAATAAAATAAAATAAACTAAAAATAAAAATAATAATGATAATAATAATAATAAAATAAAATAAAATTATATATTATACCTTATCTATTTATTTATTTATTTTATTTATTTTATTATTATTATTATTATTTAGTATTCATTTTTAACTTAATAAATCTATAAAATAAAATCAAATATAATCATAAATAATTAAATAAATAAATAAGTAAATAAAATAAATATATAAATAAATAAATATTAATAATATAAATTAAAATTAAAATTATTAAAATTAAATTATTATTTATTCATTTATTTTTTTCATTTCTATTTTTTATTTATTTTATTTTTCTCCTTATTTTTATTTTTATTTTAGTTTTTTATTTATTTATTTTCATTTTTATATTTTTATTTTTATTTTTATTGTTTGTATTATTATAGTAGTATTTAATCATTTATGTTTTTAAATATTATTAAACAAAATAAATTTTTTAACTATTTTATTAATGGAAATAATCTTATATTTATTTAATTTTCTAGAATAATTTAAATAATTCCTACTGTATATTAAATAAAAATAAAAATAGATATTAATATTAAAAATAATAATAAATAATTTTCATGTTATAAACTTTAATCTTCTTATATATATTTTTTGACTTTTTATTTCTATGACTTTGATTTAGTCTAACTAGCCGTTATTTTTAACGGCTAGTTGGAGCTTCTCATATCTATTTAATTGGGTCTCCTGATCAGATTTTTCATCAAGTCCTGATGATGAACCACACTGGCTGGTTCGAAACGCGTCGACCAAATTTATTTGGATGTGATTTTTACCGAAAGATATTTTTTCACAATTTATGGATCACAGAAGCAATATTCCTAAAAAGGGAAAAGAGTAGTGAATTGAAGCCAGAGAAAGGAAGCAATTTTCATCAAGAAGAAATGGGGCTTATTGTCAGGTTAGAGCCAATTGGAACTAAGTATTTGGAAGGATACCCTCGGATCAAAGGGTTATTGCAACAGGTTGGATGGCTGAGTTTTATAGAGAAATTTAATGGATTTCATAAAGAAATCACAAAGTCATTTGCCAAATCATTCAATGGAGAAGAAGTGGAGATTAGGAATATCATATTATCCATCACAAATTTTTTCATAGAAGAAGCAACAGAGCTGCCAAGGCAAGGAGAACGATGGTTTAAGAATAAAGAATTTCACAATGAGGCTTGGAGACAAATGTTGAAAAACCCAGGTATGGACACTACAGTGTTTAAGAAAGGTATTCCTAGTTCAGCCTTGAAAAATAAATGGAGGAATATGCTATTAATATTACAAAATTTCATAACCTATGAAGGCAGATTTGGTACTTTTTATGTTTATCACATTAGGCTCATGATGAATTTTCTAGATGAAGAAATAAATCTGCCATATTTCTTACTTAATAGTTTGAAAATTATGTCTTCAAATGTCCAGAAAAGGCTTCAGTTCTTAGAGACTACCCTACATCATCATGGCTTAATAAAAATATCAATTGAGTTTCATTTGAGGAATATAGGGGATAATTTGGATGAATTCCTCTTAAGGAATCATTTTGAAGAACCTAGAGAAACATTGTCTAAATAAAAACTTGTGAGAAGAAGTAGGAGAGGAAAAGATGCTAAAACTATTGAAGTCAAGCCTAATGTATCTACACAGGAAGACAGTAATGAAATAATCTCTGAGAAATTGGTAAAAATCAGGAAACAACTCAATAATAAAAGGAAGAGAGAATTAAAAAATGTATGCGTTGAAGAAGATGATGTAAAAGATGAAAATCCACCTAAATTAAGAAGAAGAAGTTCCAGGCTTAAGGGCATGATGAAAAAGACATGCTTTAAGGGAACTGAAATCATCAACATTAAAGAAGACCCAATTCATACCTCAGTTGACAGATCTCCTGTATACCAATATGAAGAAAGCTCTGGTAGAAGAACCCCAGATGTAGATCCAGCTTAGCAGCAGTTTTATGACCATGTGGAATTATTAGAGAGAAAAGCTTCAGAGAGCAGAGAAAGGTCCCCCAGTCCACAAGAACCTCCAATTGTAAAATTAAAAAGAGATAACTATGAATTGGAGATACTGAACAACCATATTAAGAATGAAAATGAAATTCTAAGGGAGCAAGTGAAATTGAAAGGTAGCATTAACAATACTCTCTCTCAGAAAATAGAAGGATTATATAAAGAAAACAAGAAGTTAAAGAAAAGAAACAAGAAATTGAGCAGGGCACTTATTAATCTGAAGTTCAAAACACTCATGAGGAAACCCAGGATGGGATTAACTACCAGAAGAAGAAGAAAAATAAGGTTAGATGTCCTTGCAAAGGTATCAGTACAAATGGAATGAAGTTGCATGAGGACATGCAAAAGTCTTGCAGTGGGGGTATGTTGAGCCCTAAAAGTGTCTTCTCCTTTGCCAAATCCTCTTTATCTTATCATTCTTTTTGTCATTCATATACCTAAAAGATCAATAAGAATGATTAAAATCACTTAAGGAATACATGCAATGACTAACCTATTATACTTTTGTGGTTTTGTTGTCTTAATGATTTCTGAGCAGTTTTAGCTACAGAATGCAGTCATTCTGTAGCCAATTACACATTCCGTAGCCATTTTGGTGTTTGAAAATATTACAGGTGTCATCTGAAGAAAAGGAGCATATGGCTAGATTCTAAATCTTTCCTACATTGTTCCTTGTCATCCACAAAGGTTGAATCAAAATCTGGAGATGCTTGTGCACGTGGTCAAACCAAGAGTCCAAGAAGCAGATTTCTATAAGGATAAGGACTCTTGATTTTCTTTCAGAAAATCACAAGTCCTATCAAAGAGTTTTAGTTTGATTTTGACTTTATAAAACACCTGTGCCTGCTTTCATTCAATTTTAGTTATGTAATTGCCTATAAATTTAGCTCGGTCATACCAAGAAAACAAGTTAACTTTTATTTGCCAATACGGTGATACTCTATTTCGGAGTATTTTTGATAATAAGGAGCATAACTTTGATGCTGTGTTGAAGAAAAACTTAAGGAGTTAAGGATTTTCATGCTAACTTGATAGTAGAGGGCCCCTGCTACCTAAGGAGGCTTCCATGTGCTTTCTAGATAAGTAACTTTTAATTCTGTGTTGTTGTATTTCTCACTTAGACAGTTTTTTAAGTTTGTATCTTCCAGTATCATGTCTTTCTTTGTTTGTTCAACTAATAGATCCTCATGATGTTATAATTAGTCCTTTCTTAAAAATTTTCCAATATATCACTATTCATTGAATGGATTTCATTGTGACATCTTGAGTTACCAACACTTAAAGTTTCTATCATTTAGATTAAAAGATTTTCATTATCCTACAGCCACTCTTTTTCTTAAAAGATTTTCCAACATATCACTATTGACTGAATGATATTTGGTTCTATGATGATTAAGTTAATTAGGTTGGATTGAAGATCCTCATATTGTTACAAGTAGTCTTTCCTCAAAACTGTCCCAATAAATCTCTAAATCACATAAAGACCTAATTTTAATACTGTGGGTTACTTGTTGTTTAGAAGATCCTTATTTTGTTATATCAAGTCTCCTTCAATGAACTATTCGAATACATCTCTAACTGATGAATGAGACCTAGTTGTAACAACATAAGAAGTTTAAATGTTCATAGAGATCCTTAGCATATTGTGGCAATTCTCTTCTCAAGCTGTTCCAAAATATCACTAATATATGAATAGGATTGCACTACAATATTCTAAGTCACTGTCTGTTTTTAGGAAGATCCTCATCACATTGGAGTTCAATCTCTTCTACAAACTATTCCAATAAACCTCTAATCAAAAGGATTAGGTTGAATTATAATGTCTTGAGTTACATCTCATGTTCATTTGAAAAATAGGACGTCCATGGATTAGAATGCTCTGTTTTTCATCATTAGGACATAATTTACAATTACACTTTGTTGTGAGTTTAAGGTTCTCTTTTCTTTCCTTTTTGTCAGAGATTTGATATCACTTTTCATAGATTAGCATACTAAAACCTAAACATAACAAAACTAAATAACATCAACAAAATATTGAAAACGGTGAAATAAGAATAAGGATATTTAGGCATATATAGTGCAACTATACCTCATCAGTTTACAAGCCCTGGCCCGATAATTTATGCTATCAATTTAGAACACTAAAATGACTAAGCAAAGGTTATAGGCGAAAAACTTCTAGTTCAAACAATATTTCTGGAATTTAATGAGGAAGGAAAAATCATATTGGAACCTCAAGTAGTCACGGAAACAAGATCTCAACAGCTACGAAATCGATCAATTTTAGAGTATCTCATCAAGTAGAAGAACTTACCCACTGAAGATTCGACATGGGAGGATGAGAATTTTATACAAAAGCATCCAGAACTACTCAAGTGTTGAGGACAACATGTTTTTGAAGGAGAGGGGCATGTTAGGTCCCTATATTACTAGTGTATTCGATTATTGTTGTCAGTGTAGCCCCCTTATTGTTATTGTTGTGTCCCTATAACCCCAATATTGTTATTATTGTGCCCTTACATTATTATTGTTTGGTCCAAATAGGATTATATTGTGACCCAATGGACTCCTATATATAGAAGGAGGTTTTTTCATTTGTATCATCTAAGAATTTTTCATTTATGTAATGTAGAGGAGGTTTCTCCCTTGAAGTGGCTTATTTCTAAGGCATTGATCTCTCTTTTCTTCTATTTTTTGAGCTGGTTTCATAAAAAACACTGCCTCCATCCTGTCCTTCTGTAATATTCCCGATCAGCTATTTCTAGTTGGAATATTATATGCTACTCTATTTTGCAGCTTAGAAGAATAAATGGGGTAGGGAGACCCTTAAATCTCTTTAGTAGGAATAAAACATTCCCAATGTGAAAGGGGATTAGTATACGTAGGCAAAATAAAGCCACCTTTGGTGTGAAAGGAGGCAATTCATGATGACTAGATCTTTTTTGACCAAATCAACAACACTGCTAAAAGAGGAGGTAAACCAGTGGGGACAATGCAATTTTGATGGAGGACTCTTTGCAAGGAAGTAACCTCATGAATGAGTGGGGTCCAGGCTGAGGAGGCTCACCAAGAATAAAAGGGAAGGGATGGTAGCCATGAGAGGCATTCAGAGTCTTGTCTATGTTTGGGTCTTATGACTTCTTGCATGCTTCAACTATTTAGCTGGGTTTGCTGCACTGTTTAGTTCAAGGGATTCTCAGGCGGGAGTTCCATACTCTTTCTTGGTTCGGCTTGTTGAAGGGATCTAAGAGGATAATTTTGGGCTACATTTCCACCATTTGACATTGGTTCAAGCAGTCACCAACTCCTACAGTGCAGTCTCTTGCAGGAACTGTGTCATTTCTCAAGGTGTTGTTGTGGTGGGGTTAAATCCCCATGTTTTGAGCTAGTTTCTTAGGGCAAGGGGCTCTCCCTCTCCCAAAAGGCTAGTAAAGAGGATATTTTTAGCTATCTTTTGTATTATTCAGCCATATCATTATAGATCTGCAGTAGACTGCGTGATTTTCAGATCTAGATCGGCAGATCTACCATTTGTACTTGTGCTTTCATGAAACCCTTGCCGGGTTATCTCTAAATTATATAAAAGTGGTTAGATCTCCATTTTCTTAGCTCATTGAATAATAAAATCTCCAAATATGTTATTGTCCATATTTTTCTGTAGAAACCCTCATGGAATAACGCTATCATATGCTTCAGTAATCTAGTTTGGTATAAGTCATGGGGATTGGGTGTTTTTGAGCTATATTGGGCTGGGGAGATCTGTTTAACATAGCTAGAATGATTTTTTTCTAATCCCATTCTTTATGTAAGGGTTATAAAGCATAAAATAAAGGATCCAAGTCCCGTTTCTCAATTTTGTAGCGTAATTTTCTGAAACAACATTTTTACTTTCCATATTGCTAAAATTCCTAAGAAGGAATATTACAGTGGTATCAGAGCTCTGCTCTTGGCTCAGCTTGTGGGGGAAAATATATCTACAGTTATGGAGGAGAAAGAGATTCCAAAGCTTCTTGTTCAAACCATGCAGAACATTGAAAAAGATCTCAAGGAGATGAGGCATAAGGAAGCCCCTAGAGGGTTTTACCATGAAGCAAGCACCAACACATCACATTGTGTGGAACAATCAGCTACACACTCTTCTCTAAAACACTCCACTATGCCCACATTCCTATCTGAGGAAGGTGAGGAAGAAACCCTTGGTGATTATTTTGTGGAATATCAATCCCAATCCCGAAGGTTCAAAGAACACTTGAGCTTTCAGGAGTTCTTCCAGATCAAGGATCAAAGAAGAACTTGTCATCACAAAAAGAAAGGAGGATTTATGTAGGAATCAAACCTATAGCACAGTATGAGAAGGTTATTTTTCTTGCATATGATGGATCACTTAAATGCACAGCCAAGGCTTGGGTGGAGAAGCTCGATACTTATTTCCAGCTCAATAGAGTTTCTGAATAGAGGCTATAAAAATAGTTGCGCTACACTTGGAAGGGGAGGCTCATGAATGGTGGTTCTATGGGTTAACTACACTTTGGCATGCTCGTATCACTTCATACTCAGTCTTAACGAGGATACTAGTAGAGAGATTTGATCCAAGGGATCCAGAGGCCCACTTTGTTGAGCTAACCAATCTCAAACAAAAGGGAGATCTAGAAGATTATATTGCTAGATATTTGAAGCTTTCAGTGATGGTATCCAACCTCACTATGAGCAAGTGGGTATGCATGTTTATTGATGGGATAGCTGAACCATTACATGGGTTGGTGAAATCTACTAAACCAACTACACTCCTAGAAGCTATGGAGAAGGCTAGAGATTTACAACATACTTTTCCCAAAGAAAAAGCATTGTTGCAGTAGGAGATTTCCTCATGTCCAAGAGAGGATCAAGGGAGGACACCTCTTGATAATGATCAGAAGAAGTTAAGGAAGGAAAAACTTTGCCTTACTTGTCATAAACCATGGGTGCCAAACCATAAATGTGTTGCAAGGAAAACACATTGTATTGAGATATTTTCTGATGAAGAGGGAAGGGCCAGCGTTGTACCACCTATAGAGGATGCAGTAAAAAATTTTGCTCCAAGAGGAGGAGCTCTTGCAGTGTTAAGAGGAGTCCCTAAATATCTAACTTTGAGAGTTAGAGGTACTAAAAAGAGAATCCATACAGGTGAAATAGAACATTTCAAATTTCAAATAACATTTGGCATCTACCCCTAATGATGGACTCACTTAGGAAGTCTGAAATTTTGGGTTAATAAAAGAACTTAGAAACAATTTAGAGGTACTGTTATGGGGCAGAGAGTATCAATACTAGTAGACAGTGGAGCTACTCATAAATTCATTGATTCACAACTAGTAAAAAAGAAGGGCATCCATATGGAGGACTTTGAAGGGTTCTTAGTCTTGGTTCTAGGAGCCAGGACCATGCAGTGTGCCAAATATGTTCCAAAATTGTCTATTACCATGGGAACCTACACTTTGACATACCACTTCTTTGTGGTTGATATTCCTGACACCAATGTTATATTGGGTGTCCAATGGTTAATCACTCTTGGGAGAGTTACCACAGATTGGGAGACTCTAGATATGGAATGCACAGAAAGGGAGAATGGTAAGCATCATAAAATCAAAGGCATATACACTTACCCACCTCAGGTTGTTTCAGCCCATAGGATGGAAGCAGATTTATGCAGAGGAGACATAGAGTGGGCAGTAAAATTGCATTTTTCTGAAGCTAGGGGCAAGGATTCACCAGTACATCCTAATGTAGGATCTCTCTTAGACCATTACTGTACAGTATTTGGAGATATCCCACCAGGGAGTCCTCTTGATCGAGGATTTCAGCACACTATTGAGTTGGAGCAAGGGATTCAAGCAGTGATTACCACCCCTTATAGGCATCCCAAAGCTTATAGGGATGAGATTGAAAGGGCCATCCAAGAGCTATTAGCTTTAGGACATATCCAGCCTAGCACTAGTCCTTTTGCATCTTAAGTGGTCTTGGTAAAGAAGAAGGATGGCACCTTCAAGATGTGCATTGACTATAGAGTCTTAAACAAAAATACCATGAAGAATAGATAGCCAATTCCTAGGATCAATGAGTTGATGGATGATCTAAGAGGATCCAAATATTTCTCCAAGATTGATTTAAGATTTGGGTATCATCAAATCAGGGTGAGGGATCAAGATATCCCCAAAACAGCATTCAGGTGTCACTATGGGAATTTTGAGTTCTTAGTAATGCCATTTGGATTGACCAATGCCCCAGCTACATTCCAATCTCGCATGAACCACATCTTCTGTGGTCATCTAATAAAGTTTGTATTGGTATTCTTTGATGATATTCTTATTTATAGCTACACATAGGAGGAACATTTGCAACATATTGAGACATTATTGCATATTCTTAAGGAGAACCAATTCTATGCTAAGCTCTCTAAATGTGAGTTTGGACTCACAGAGATGCTTTATTTGGGCCACATCATTGGAGTGGATGGAGTAAGAGTGCATGAAGAAAATATTCGGGCAATCAAGGATTGGCCTGAGCCGAGGAATGTTACAGAACTCCGGGTATTTGTAGGCATATGCACATATTACCGGAAGTTTGTCAAAGGGTTCTCTAAACTAGCAGCACCACTTATAGATTTGATAAAGAAGGGAGCTTTTAGTTGAACACCTATAGCACAGAGAGCTTTTGATAAGCTCAAAGAGGTAATGAGTACCTGTCTAGTATTAGCTTTACCAGAATTTTCTCAACCTTTTGTGCTGGAATGTGATGCATTAGGTGAAGGGATTGGAGCAATCTTGATGCAAGGAGGATATCCTATAGCCTTTGAGAGCAGGAATTTGTTGCCACATGAGAGGCTATACCCCATATATGATAAAGAAATGTTGGCTATTATGCATGCCTTAGCCAAATTCTGGCAATACTTGGTGGGGAATAAATTTAGGGTGAAAACTAATCATAACAGTCTTAGATTCTTTCTTGACCAAAATCAGCACCAAGAGAGACAACAGAAACTTATAAGAAAAATCCAAGCATATGACTTTGACATAGAGTATGTCAAGGGGAAGAGCAATGTAGTGGCTGATGCTCTATCCAGGAGACCAGTAGTGTTGTCCTTAAGGGCCATGGATGCAGATTGGAAGGCTCAATTTTTGGCTGAGTATTCCAAATATAACTTTACATGTGAGATACATGATGGGGTGACATTTGATGAGAGGTATAGAGTGATGGATGATATCATCTATTACTGGGAGCGGGTCTTTTTGGCTAATAATTCTAAGCTCAAAGAGAATATCTTACAAGCATCACATGATTCCCCACTTGTAGGGAATCAAGGATTCACAAAGACTTATCAAGACATAAGGGAGAGATTCTCATGGAAGGGTCTCAAGGAGGATGTACTCCAACATGTTAAGGATTTCATAGTTTTCCAGAAGAACAAGGGAGAACACACCCGTCCTGCCGGATTATTGCAGCCACTACCCATTCGAATGGAAAGTGGGAAAGCATCTCCATGGACTTCATCACCGGTCTACCTACCGTTTAGGGTAAGGATTGTATCTTTGTGGTTGTTGATAGACTAACAAAGTACTCACACTTCTTTGCCATTTCTGCACATTATACTGCTTCACAAGTAGCTGAGCTCTTATTCAGAGATTTGTTTAGGCTCCATGGTCTCCCAAAGACCATAGTCAGTGATCGGGATAGCCGCTTCATGGGTGGATTTTGGCAAGAAATTTTTTGGTTAGTGGGGATTGAATTGACACCAAGTACTAGTTATCACCCACAAACCGATGGACAGATTGAAATAGTAAACAAGTGGCTAGAAGGCTACTTGAGAAACTATGTTTAAGGACAGCACAGGGCATGGCCACGTTGGCTCCATTTGGGGGAGTATTGTTACAACACCACTTACCATATGTCCATTGGTATGACCCCATTTCGAGCTCTCTATGGGTATGATGCACTCCCATTTGTTGATGTCATTTTTGGAGCAAGCAAATCTCCCAAAGAAAAAGAATGGATTTAGGAGAGTCAGGACATACTTTGGGCCCTCAAAGACAACATTGCTACTTCACAAAACCAAAAAAAATTATATGCAGACCATGGTCGAATAGAGAGATAGTTTGAGGCAGATGATTTGGTCTATGTTCGTCTCCAGCCTTATAGACAATCTACACTCAAAGAGAAGGGGGCTGAGAAGCTCAAACCACGTTTCTATGGGCCATATAGGTTCATCCGTCATGTTGGGGAGGTAGCATATGAGTTAGAGCTTCCTAAGGGGAGAAAGATCCATAATTTCTTTCATGTTTCATGCCTCAAGAAGGCCATTGGGAAAAATATAGTTGCCAATATGGACCTCTCGCCTATTGATGATGAAGGCCATCTATTTTTGCAACCAGAGGAAATTTTGGATACATGGGAGAGGCAGCTAAGGAACCAGATGATCAAAGAATATATGATTTGATGGACGAATCTTCCTGATGAGGATGCCACTTGGGAAGGAGAGAAGATTTTATAGCATCCTTATTTGTTGTTGCTTAAGGACAAGAAACTTTTGGGATGGGAGGACTATAATATTCTCAATTAGCTGCTACTAGTTGGAATATTATATGCTACTCTATTTTGCAGCATAGAAGAATAAATGGGGTAGGGAGACCCTTAAATCTCTTTAGTATAAATAAATCATTCCCAATGTGAAAGGGGATTAGTATAAGTAGGAAAAAGAAAGCCACCTTTGGTGTGAAATGAGGCAATGCATGATGACTAGATCTTTGTTGACCAAATCAACAGCGCTGCTAAAAGAGGAGGTAAACCAGTGGGGACAACGCAGTTTTGATGGAGGACTCTTTGCAAGGAAGTAACTTCATGAATGAGTGGGGTCCAGGGTGAGGAGGCTCACCAAGAATAAAATGGAAGGGATGGTGGCCATGAGAGGCATTCAGAATCTTGTCTATGTTTGGGTCTTATGACTTCTTGCATGCTTCAGCTATTTAGCTGGGTTTGTTGCACTGTTTAGTGCAAGAGATTCTCATGCGGGAGTTCCATACTCTTTCTTGGTTTAGCTTGTTGAAGGGATCTAAGAGGAGAATTCTGGGTTACATTTCCACTATCTGACATTAGGTCAAGTAGTCACCAACTCCTATAGTGTAGTCTCTTGCAAGAACTATTTCATTTCTCAAGGTGTTGTTGTGGTGGGGTTAAATCCCTATGATTTGAGCTAGTTTCTTAGGGGAAGGGGCTCTCCCTCTCCCAGAAGTCTAGTAAAGAGGATCTTTTCATCTATATTTTGTATTATTCAGCCATATCATTATAGAGCTGCAGTAGACTGTGTGATTTTCATATCTAAATCTGCAGATCTACCATTTGTACTTGTGCTTTAATGAAACCCTTGCCAGTTTATCTCTACATTATATAAAAGGGGATAGATATCCATTTTCTTGGATTGTTGAATATTATAATCTCTGGATATGTTATTGTCCATCTGTTGCTATAGAAACCCTCATCGAATAACGTTTTCGTATGCTTCAGTAATTCAGTTTGGTATAAGTCATGGGGATTGGGTGTTTTTGAGCTATATTGGGCTGGGGAGATCTGTTTAACATAGCTATAATGATTTGTTTCTTATTCCATTCTGTATGTAAGGGTTATAAAGCATAAACTAAAGGATCCAAGTCCTGTTTCTCAATTTTGTAGCGTAATTTTCTGAAAACAACGTTTTACTGTCCATATTCCTGAAATTCCTAAGAAGGAATATTACACCTTCCATGCAATCTAATTCAAACTACTCTTGAGTGCATATTTGAGTTTTAAGCCATTGAAACATAGCTTGATCCATTTCTAGCTCCAAAGAAATTATTTCCAAATTAAAATATTGTTCAACTCAAACTCAATTTCCTCTTCACTATTGTGATTCCTGTCCCTCTGATACCATGTAGAAATTACACCAATGGATTCAATCTAATCATGAAATTTACAAAAACAAGATACTAAATCCTTCTACAATATTTTCAGAATATAAAGCATGATCGCTCAATCACATGCATGTAAGAGAAAGAAGTAAATCAATCTCACAACACAAGATTTTATTGGAGAAAGAAACTGCTCAAAACCCCTCTATCTTTATTGTATAATCAACCAAGGAATTATGAAATAATACAATGCATGTGTTCTCACCACAACCTCATACATTCTACCAATTGTCTCACACTGATCTAGGCAAAATTGGACCAATACATAGCCAATTTCCTGCCCACCTTCAACCTGCCTTGCTCATGCAATCCCTAGGAAAAATAATTCATATTAAATAGGGATTCCAACCTTCCTTGACTGCGCAATCCATCATGGGATTCCAGTGGATTTATAATTACGCTCAGAAAATTCCCTAATAATACAATTGATAGTTTACTTGCCTTTAACCTTTGTCTCAACTGGGTCATCATCAGAATTGACATGCATGCAACTATTAATAGTGAATCATCAGTTACTTGGTAGATCACTACTTGTGAATTAAATATATTTTAATTCACTTGATCTTCCACTAGCTCATCAATCAGTTAGAAATAGTTAAACTAATTTTAACTCAATTAATTTGAGTTAACTAATTGCACTCACACCACACTAGTGTTGCAACTGCAACTAGACCCTGTAAATAATAGAATCACTCTACATGCCTATCCTTTGACCCTCAACTCGAAATTCTTGAACTAACTAAGTCTATCACACTTAGTTAACTATTACAAGTTGTTATGAGATAATATTACAATTTATTTTCCACTTTATTTAAAAATTGGATGCCCACTTTATCACTAATATGTCATTGAATTCCTCACTCATGTCTGACCTGGAATCCTACACTAGTATGTGGTGCATTTTCTCATTGAATTTCAACAGACCATGATATCTCTTTGAACCAAAACTGGAATAGAACCCATAACCATTACCTCTCATGTTAGGTGTATCTATCCATCTGCCACCTCATATCGTCTCATCCTTGTCCAAACGATCTCCTATATGAGACCTTCTACCACATGCCCCATTAGTTCTTTCCTCCTATCCATAACTGATCCTTGGTTGTCCCTGTCTTTGAAAATATTATAAACTATGAAGGACGACCACATTAGCCTCGATTTTATTTTCCTAAGCCCTAGAAGGCATTTTGTGTGACTAAATTATTCTATATTTATCCGCTTTGCAACTTTTGATTTCTGCCTTTAGACTTCTTAAGGTATCTTCTATGAAAGGAGAGTACTCTTCCCCATGTTGATCAACCAATCTATAAGGAGATTCAAGTGAATTTTAATCCACAAAATTTTTTTCATCTCTGATCATCTATATTCTGCAAACATACCATGTCTAATAAACCAAATATAAACATAATCCAACATACCTTAGTGAATTTCAGGGGAGGTTATCGCATTTACACAAATCAATCCATATATATAATGAGACCAACATATCAACATGTCAACGTCATGCATGATAAGTCAAATTGTAATGTTGACTAAATACATGACAAACATAGCTACTATAATGCATGCATATGACTAACATGCATGCATAATAGTAACATCATGTCCATTCAGTCCAAGTATTTAGACCTGGGATCTCTTATACAAATTTGTAACATGCCCCCTCCCACTTTTAGATGTTTTTACAAGCACTCTGGGTAAATTTTAAGTGGAGTGCCACTATGACATGACCCAACCTCCAAACTCTAGTTATGGAAGTGGGGTGAACAAAATAAAAACATATTGACATCCCTCAGGGCTACATGACACTTAAGGGACAAAGGACCACCCTAAGTGACCCACAAGTGACCAAACCCTAATTTGGGCCTGATTTATTGCAACTTAACCCCCAACCACATGCATGACAAGGTCTGCATGTAATTATAGGCCTCCAACCACACGCACAACACTGCCTCCATGCAATTATAGCCCAAAATCTCCAGTTCAAGGGGTGTGGTCCTGAGATCTAAGCCACTTTTTCAAGCCAGCCTCCAAACCACTTCCAAAAACTACCTGCAACTTCTCAAAATGATAAATGACATAATGACAAATATTTTAATACAAAACTTGAACAAGAATTGACCCAAGACATGCCTATTCCATAACAGGCATTTCATAAAACACATGGAAAACATGTAAGCTACACGTCGCAAATGCATATCTAATGATATTAGTCTTAGATTCATCTAAGAATCACCAAGAAGGATATATCCATATAGTTGCAACAAAACTTATTATTCCATACATTAATTAACCAATCAATAAATAAAAAATTCATGACAATATCCATAGACGATACACATCGTAAATCATGCTTATAACCAACATATAACCATAACATTAACCATGGTAGTACAACGTTCACAACAAAAAAATAAAAAGTACAAGTACTCAGAAGTCACAAAAAATAAATAGCTCTCATTAACATATGCAAAAGCCAACCAATTCAAGGACTTCCAAGTACCACCCGACCATATATTAAGCTAAACCAAATTTTTCTTTCATCCAATCGCCCTATGCCATATTCTAAGCATGAATGTGGGATCTCATGGGATAAACTAAGACATAAAAAACCAAGGGAATCCATAGGTTAAACCACCTCCACCCTCAAACTACCATGACCTCACCAAAACCAGTCAAGAGATCAAAAAACCAAAACAAGCTTGGATGCCTTGAAATTCCTTCACCATCCCTTGAGGAATTTTCTTGTCTCCACCCACCTGTTGAGGGATTGCCAGAGAAAACCATATCCACCTGCAAACCTTGGGAATTTTTCTAAGACCACCTCACCTGAATCCAAAACCTTCTGACAATCCAAAGCTCAACCAAAAATGAATCCCATCACACCATGGTTATCCAAGAAATGGAAAGGCAAGGCTGAAACCAATATCAAAACCAAAAAAACTCATTTTGATAACAACAAATGAAATAAATGAACAACTGAATGTTCCATGAATTCACACCTCAACATGGAAATCAAACATGAAACCTGTTACCTGCAAATTTCTCTTGCTGAAGTTGTGAATCCAACCTTCTCCTTGATTTCATTGCTTATCCTTTTCCTTTCTTTGCTTGCTTTCTTGCTCTCTCCTCTTCATTCTCTTCTCTCTTTGAAACTAATTCTAAAGGAAAACTGAAAAAAAGTTGTGAATTGATCCTCATAAGCCTTTTTTATCATCGAGTCCTCTATATTCTTCATTTTCCTTAATTTTGGTTCTAATTTCCCTCTCATGCAAATTTTTGTCTCTTCAACTTCCTTTTCTCATATTTTCCTTTATTTTCATAATTAAAATTCCAATTATTTCTGCTTTGACTTTTCCCATGCCTTTGCTAATTTCTTTAACCATTAATAAAGAATGTGGAAAGTGATGCCCACTATAGTGCTTTGCCCAACATTCATCTTGAAATATGTGTCATGTGACATTGGTATTATTTTTCCTTTATTAACCTTTATTACATGAAATTTTAACTAAGGGTTGTTATAAAAACAAAGTTTGGAAGTGAGGAAGTTTGAATGTAATAGTAGAAAAATTAATTGAGCAACAACACAAATAAATGGGTGATCATCTACAACAAAAACATTTCCACAACCCAAAATTTGGGATCTAGGAAGATTTGAGGATCAAAGTCTTATAAGCAATAGGTCATTAATTTTTTTCCTTGGCATTTGGATGTAGGAGCATCTCAAGTTCCAATTCTCTCTCGAAAAATCAAGCCTTTGGAAGACAAATTTCCAAAAGGGGGTCTTGACATTTTGAGAAGAATTTATATTCTTCTCTATAATATTATAATGATTTGATGTATTTTAGGAAATATAATTGAATCAATCATGAATCTCGAAGTTTTTTGGATAGGTAAGATTTTGTCAATATGTTTAAAAAAAATATTTCTTGTAAACCATGAGAGATTCTAGGGATAGATTGAGTGATTTAGGATCTATAAAAATATGATTTATGGAGTTATTTTAGTATCTAGAAAAAATTTTGATGTTTCTAAATTATATCTATTCTAAGCCTACAAACAATAAAAATTAGAGTAAGTGTGAGGAAAAGAGGGAATGTCCAAATGAATGTGAAATCATGTCATAGTTACAAAGAATAAAATAAATTTCTCAATAGATTGGATGTACAAAGGTATATGTTGAATGAAAGGGATTGAAACTATCCTTATTCTCATGAATGTCTCTATGTGTATGTGTGAATGAAGAATTCCAACATTTGTGTGTAATATGGAATTAAGCAAGGTTTTAGTTTTCTGTGAGTACTAAAGCTAATCATAGTTTCACCTATAAATTTTTCATATGAATGATATTGTTCCTTTGTTAAGGGTGAGATATAATATCAAATACAATGATCTAAGAAGTAATTTTTGCAAGTATAATTAATCTTTGTTTTGCGAGAGAAAAAAAAACAAAAGGGATGAGATTTCGCTAAATAAAATTTGGGTAGAATATACAAAGATCCGATTTTTCATATCCCAATTATAGAAGTTGGAAGAGACTTAGAATAATTCTACAAATTTTTTTGTAGAATTAGAGTAAATCCATGAATTCACTTGTGAAGAGAAGATGAAATTTTGAAACATTTGTGGAATTTGTGCAAATAACTTAGCGATATGAGAATCTCGAGAAAAGAGCCACCAATTAATTTTAATGTTCAATGTCAATTTAAGCATCAAACACTGGTTTTCATCCTCGGAGTTCGAGTAACCATTGTGTACAAGTTGTGAAAATGGGACAAAATGTAGATATTTCTATAACTGTGACTCATCAGTGGAGCGATAGCATTCTAAGGAAAATTAAATAAAGGTAAAAATTCAATAAAAGTATAATTTTCGTGCATCACCCCTATACTCTATTTCCATGGACTTGTGCCTTGTTCCTATACTCCTTTTATATATTTGTTAGGTTAAAGTAATTTATTTCTATGTAAACTAACACCCATACAGGTAAGGCTTGACCTTTTTTCATGGAAACACTTATAGAGGTAGATTATGGGCCTTTACCATGCCCCAACCATCTCCATTTTTGTCAACTTCATTAGATTTTTCAGTAGTATAACCTCTTAATCCACAATGAGAATGTGGTTACTTGAGATGCTTGAGCCCCTAGATTTTCCAACACAAAACCAAAAAACATTGGGGAACTTGTTCTTAGTGTTTTTTCAACCTCATCACCAATGCCATATAGGTAACTATAATTCGGTTTATGTATAGGTAATTCCTTCCCTCTTTAATGGCATAGCATAGATTAATGGACCTCAGCCATTCCCCCACCTATCTACTCCTTTAATCAACTTTTTGGAATTTAAAAAGATGTCCCCACAGTCCTTGCCATCAATTCACGCTTTTAATATAACATGATGAATTTAGAAATTTATTCTAGATATGGAAAATTAGTTTGATGTCTATTTCACGTACAGATCAAATGCTTGAGACACTAGAATCAATATTTAATGAAGAAAATTGTCCAATGAAAGGAAAACCTAAACAACAATGTAGTATTCCCAAATGGGGAAGCAGCAATATATGAAAACAAAACTGGAAATAGCAGTGAATAAATCAACACACCATCATATGAGACAAATGTATAGCCATCTCATTAAACATATCAAAAAATAATAGGCACGGGATCTTGAGGATCTAGTCACTCAAGTAATACAAGACAAGCCTCCTCTAAGAAAATATGTCAATACATGTAAAATTACTTCCATACAAGTGCCATGAGCCATGACAGCGTAGTTTTAGGGCATAACTACTACAGAAATAATATATCAATAATGATCTACTATTATATAGCTCAAACAATGTCAGGAACAGAGATCTAAGCTCCCAAACACATTTCCAAGATAACCCGAAAAGGGTTGCCTGAAATACACAAAAATGAAGAAATACAGATATGGCCCTAGGGCTGAATAATCTCTGCAAATGGATAGATAATAGGAGGTTTCTGATATGATCTAGAAATTTATGAAAAATCCTCCTCTAGATTCTCCAAATGAGAGGTTGATCCCCTCACTGAAAATATATCTCCCCCAACCAGGGCTCCAAACCCTTCACTGCAACTGCACACTCAAATAACGTATTTTCTTCAAAAAATTGCATTGTAACTGATAGCGATACCTTAGCCTGACGTTGCATGATGAAATAAAGCTCAAGGGTTCTCTTTTCTGGTCTACCAATGGAAGGAAACCTTCCTCCAACTAAAATCAAGCAAGGAAGTGAGCCAAATCACCTCTCCACTGTTGCACTTTGCAACACAAAACAATACTCTGCAGAAAATACGATGTACAACAAAGATGTAGCTTTTCCTGATGTCTCATAGTGGAAAAGGTTGTGCAATACTCTCCCAAGAGGCCTCTCAAGGAAAGAGGTGGGATTCCCGATCATGAACACCCTGTGCTGAATAGCACTACAATCTTAGCTAAACAGCTGAAGAGAGCAAAAATCTAAACGAACATATCAAAATAATAATCTAAACATAACCCCATATGGCTGCCATCCTCTTCCTTATATAAGTTATGAGCTTCCTCACCCTTGGCCCCACTCAATTAGGTCACTACCTCCATGCAATCAATCTCCCTCCAAAACTATGTTGTCCCACAATGAATGTCACTCCTCCATAACAGCGATGTTTGATTTCGTCAAAGTTGACCCAGTCTTCATGCTCTAGCCCCTTTTCACACCTAAGGGTCTTCAATCCAGCTTTAATATGACCTCCATTCACACTAGGAGTGTCTTTTATTCCTACTAAGGAGATTTATGGGTCTCCATACCCTCTTGTTAGTATGAATCCTTTGTCGAAGTGTATGAAAAAGGACCACTTTAGCTACGCATAACTAATAGCCCTAACATCAAAAGTGGCTTCCAATATCTTCAGATCTGTAGTTAGTTGATCAAGACAAGAGCTGCAAAAAACCAGATCTATGCATAGAAAGACATTAAGCAGTAAAAAGAAGGGTTTGCTCCATATATCCAATAGACAAGACAAGAACAATTTTTGAAAGAATTTTGTATTAAGGGCACCTGGGAGGAAAACAAGAAGATGTTTCCAATTCTCCTCAATGGGATGGGTTCTTGGAAGTCCTCAGCACTTCAGATCTAGAATCTCTCTCTCTTGTTGGTGTAGAAAACCCAGGCAAAGATAGAACTCAAAGGGAGCTCACACAGAAAATAATGTAGAAAAATGTGACCAAGTGTATAGATCCAGAGTGATCTAATAGGCAACAAAAGGTGAAGAATGGTAGGAAAAACCCTCCTATTTATAACAAAATACTGGGTCATTCTAGATCTTGGTGCATGATTAAAATAATGTTAACCAAATCTAGATCCACCTTTTATGGAATATTTTATTATATTTGTTGGAGGGAAAAAGCATTTGACTTGGGTCAAATCCCTTTATTTTTCAATAATAAATAAATAAATGATTTATTTATCTTTTTAAGGAAGTGGTTGAAGGATAATCAAATAAATAATGATTTATTTAATTATTTGTGGGTGATTTGGTCCTATTTAACAAGGAATATTATCTAAATAAGATTTAAATAATTATTCCTAGAAAATAATAAGATAAATAAAGGTTTATCTAATTAATTTCTTTGTTTTTGGGTTAAACATGACTGGGAATAATAATTAAATTATGGTTTAATTAATTATTCCATGAGGAAAATCAAACAAATATAGGTTTGTTTAATATTTCCTTTGGGGTTTCCTGTTTGGACCATAAACAACCTAATAAATGTGGTTTATTAAGTTATTTAACATAGTGAAGGCAATTTTACGTAGGGTAAAATTGGTCTTACATGGTGTACTTGGGTCCATCTAATGATGATAGGTTAGATGACCAAAAAATGGTGTAACAGATTGCCCCCCAACGTGCGAGTGTCAGGAGCAAATCATATGACCGAAGTACGTTGTAAGAACTCGATCACTAGACAAAAAAAGGGAAGTCAGAGAGAGAAAGGTGAGGTAGATAGTGTGCTGAAGGACTAGACCCTGAGGAGACGAGACTCGCAGGTGCAACAAGTCTCTTTTTATGAGAGGGTACCCGTGCTAAAGGCGGCGGGGGAGGCATACCTATGCCCGCCGAGACAAAGTACAAAAGAATAGTGTGTCCAGTAAACAAGGGACCGAACCATAAAGTACAGCCGGCATAATCATGAGCCAAATAAAAATACAATGAAGAATCCCACATACATGTTGTGCCTGGGATAACAGCCAGGACTTATACAATAATATCTGAGTACATGAGATACAAATACAACCCAAATGCCCCCTCTAAATGGGGAAGGGCTCGCAAAATCTGACTGATACATGCAAATCAAAGAGGCGCTGCAAGCGGCTAAGGCCGACATCATCAAATATATAGAGCTACATCAAGGGCTGCAATGAAGAGGTCATCCACGCATGTGGGGGGCTACCTTCAGGGCCACCCCCTCATGAGGGCTGAGACATCTCACACACACCTGGGAATCACCAAGAGCTGTTGCTGCATCACTAAACCATCAAGTATACGGATCTCGATCATGCTGAAAGGAGCTGGAGTGGAGAAACAATCAACTCAAAGGGAAATGAGAGATCCCTTTGCCTGATCCGAGGCACCGAACAAGAGTGGAAGCTGGAACCAAGGTACACCGCCCTCTAGACCTACTTCTGGAATGAAGAAGCTGATGTCGATTGCATGGAGGTCAAACTGGAGGTGATGCAAATGAGATCCTCTAACTAAAACAGAGAAAATAGTATTTAATTACGATCATTAATACCACGATGATGGTGGAAATGAGGACCGAGTAGCGAATAACGACTTCCCCTAGAGCATACAAGTATGAATGACATGGCAAATGGGACTCCAATAAGACACAAGGATAAGGACAAGTGGGACTGAAGGCCAGCATGTGCGACACAAGAGAAAGACCAAGCAATGAAGGATGGAGGCCTATAGCGGGGTACAAAGGGACTCGGGATAGACTCCATGAATGCAATGATGACTCAACTTGGATGCTCTAAACAAGGGCGACTCGATGGTGCTGCCACACAGTAAAGGCCCAATGGGGGACCATGAAAACATGAGTACAAGATGGTAACTCATGACGAAAATCGACATGAACAAAGACAAGTAAGGAGGCAAAATGGTGCCCCAAGTACAAGTGTCGTAAGTGAAGAAATGCGATTTTAAGGAGAGGTGAAGTGACCCTTCGTGGACAAAATGTGTCCTGGTGAAGTATCAAATCATAAAAAACTAACAGATACCCATTTGAGGGCTCGGTGAGAGCCTTTTTTGGCCCGGATTATCAGTTACTAGGATCCAGAGCATGAGGTCTTTGTAGTGCAGGGGCACAGGATCGCACTGACAGTCCAGGATGTGTATTTCCTAACGGGTCTCCCGCCACTGGGGATGGTGGGAAACACGTAGCCAGTATTACCGCGGGGGCGGCATATCATGGAGTTTGTGGAGCGACATTGTCGACCGGGTCTCCAAGTCAGGGGGACTCGGATACCGATCGGGGATCTAGAGAGATTAGAGACCCGTGCAGTGGCCGCAGTGGTGCTGCGTATCCTGGGCAACTAGGTGCTCCATCACATCATTGGGGGGCAGATGATGATTATGGAGAGTGTGTTGAGTGGGACCTACTATGGGTGGGCCCAAATGATGCTGGTGTCACTAAAACAACAGTTGTCGCTCTGCAAGCGGCAAGTGAACCACGATTGCTCGTATGGGACTTTATTGTGCGCATTCTTCTTTGAGAATATCCTGACCTGACGACCTCATATACAGCTCCCAGATGGGGGCCCGAGAGAGCCCAGGATGCGCCGGTGGGGGCGGCTACTGTGCAAAGGAGGAGGAGGGGCGGTCGGACGAGTGTTTCGACCTGAGTTCTTTGCCCATTGGGATCAGATGTCATTATACATAGACGACTATCCCTATAGTGGGATGAGTTATTGTGGGGATCCGGACCTACTACTTCCGCCTGGTCGAGTATGGGGACCTGATGGTAAGTGGCAAGTAACCACTATTTTTTGGGCATGTTAAAGTTAGTGAATAGTAGATATGGTACTAATTCATGGACTTTTGGTATGCAGATATAGCTCCGGTAAAACCGGCCGGATATATGGGACGACCGGCAGCATCGGGAGCTGCAGGGCCGAGTGGGTCGAGAGCAGCACGCAATGAGGATGCGGCCGCCCTTCTGGAGGACATCTGCCGTAGATGCGAGAGGTTGTTGACCGGAGTTTCAGAGCACGGGTGGCAAGATTTAGACGACCAGTACGTGGAGCCATGTATTGGTCTACCCTCGGAATGGCGAGGTGTCATGCGGTGCATAGCGATGGCCGGTCAATGCATACGTGATCTACGAGCTGCAGGAGCAGAGCCATTGGCTCGGGATCCACCAGATAGTGAGTAGGTGGGGGGCATGTGGTGCCCCCGAGTGTGTATGTAGGGGCAGGTGGTGCCCCCAGTTTTGAGTTTTTGTTAACATGCGATGGGCATGTCATATGTATCAGAGTAGATGGACTCTAAACACATGTTTTGCAACACATATTATGAATATGCATCTTTGTTAATGATTATGAATGTTATTGTCTTGTATGAAATGTGTGTGATAAATGCCAATCTAGAACATGGTTTGCAATACTATCTACATAGTGATTATGTTCTCGAGGTACATGGTTGAAAGTTATGGTTTCAAATTCACGTATCAAGAGTTTCACTCATAAATATCATCTAAACAGCACAGGGTTATGCACACGATAAACACCATTTAGTTGCATGACAAGAAGTAGGGAATCCAAACGAACATGCAGATCGAGGATGCGATGAAAGAGGGCATCGGCTAAGAGACCACACACTACATCATATTCGGCTTGATTGTTGGTGGCAGTACCAATGCAGACCCTGTTTGAGAGAACAAGGGCATGCAAGGGGGTGAAAATGGCCCAACCTGCCGAGGCTAGATTCCGGGAGTAACGACTTGCACCATTGGCGTAACCGATATAGGGTGGGGACGGGAGGTCCTACGGAATGCTGTTACAAGACAACAAATGGGGGGAGGAGATGCAATGACGGCAGCGTGAGTGTATAGAAGACATCGAGCAGCAACTGCGGGAGGGAGTGCAATGAGCAGGATGGCTATGACTCATATAGAAACTAGAGGGTGATATATGAGGGCTGTAAGAGGCATGGCGGGGACTCGGGCTGCGGAGGTCAACAGAGATACGGGTGGAGTGATCTCGTGTATGGGCAGAAAAGAGGGGGTCAAGTGACACAACAGGGGAGGATGTAAAGGGACTGTGCTCCAAGGGTCTTTCAGAGGATGATAAGTAAATAATGGTCATTGTAAACTTTTTCATATGAACATCAGGGGGGGGAATGTCGATGGGAGCGGGGGGATCCTCAATCTGGCCCGAAGCATACTACGCGAGTATGGGAGAGGCGAATTGATTTTGTTCAACCTCATACTCTCGAACTACTTCTAAAGAGGCGCGGTAATGCGTCAGGTGAGGACAATGGTGGGAGTAATGGCCATGGACACCACACAAAGCACAGGGTTTGTTGGTACGGAGAGTCTTGGGGTTCTTGGTTACGGACGAAGAAGGAATGGAGGCTTCAGGGACCGTAGACTTGGGGAACGCGACTTTAACCATGGGTTGAATACGGGGCAATTCAGGACAATAATGGGTGGCGTGACTGACGACGTCACACACGCCGGGTCAGTCGGGGTAGCCTTGTCTAGAGGCCTTCTTGAGGCATGGAATCTTAAATATATTGGGAACCTTCATTCCCATGTGAATCTCCCCTCCCCAAGCTATCATCCATACAAAATGAGTCACCCTCCAAAATGGTAACTAATAGAAATACCCCTCCACCTTTAACTCCTGCAATGTACGTGCGCTGCATAACTAAACATGGTAGACCAAATGGCCTACCCTACGTTCTCTCTCTCTCAACTTATGGAAAGTGTAGAGCTGCTACTGATATTGGGTTGCAATAATGTTTCCCTCAAGATACAAAAAGACAATTGGATCTCCAAATACCCCCTCTCTAGTTTCATAAGCCCAAACCATCCCATACAAAGTGAATGGTACATCATCACCATTTGGTAATATCACTGTAATATCCCAAAAGGGAAAATGTAGTAATACTGAAACACAATATAAGAACTACAGCAGAATAAACAATAAATCTAAATATACATTAGAATGCACAGAAATAGCTGAGCCATTTTATTATATAGGAGGTGAAGAAGAAAGTACAATAGTGCTCAAAATATGAGACACTCAAGCCAAAGGGATGGCTTGGAATGACCCTGCAATGATCCCACAAGAGGGACTGTGTAACTTTTGAACTGCTGGAAGGTAAATTACGTTGTCCGTTTTCCAATTGTTGGGACTACAACTGCCTGAAAGATAAAAATTCAGATCTAGGCATAATGGGAGCTCTAATGATGTTGAAAATAGAGATCTGGGCTCTATGATGGATACCTAAGATAACCCAGAAAGGGTTTCTCAGATCCATCAATCTAAGAAAACCACCCTCTTAGGGCTTCACGTATATACTACTAGGTATGCAGATCTGAAGCTAGATATGATTCTATGATGGCTGCAGTGATGCACAATCAAATCTATGCAAGAAGAATTGACCCCTCCACTAGATCCTTGGGCTAAAATCTCAAGATCTAGCTCCTCCAATATCCTCCACTGACAATAGTTGTTTGATGAACAACAGCTTTATAAAACCACGTTGTAATAGAGGGAGGCTCAATATCCTACTGTTGGATGTGTCAAATCAGCTCCTGAGTGATGGAAACAATAGATCCAATGTGAGGAGATAATCCCTCACAGGATTTCCAGCTGAAATATTTGAAGCTTCCTTCCTCCAATAAATCTACAGGATTGGACTGTGCAATCCTTGAAGGGACTGCTGCTCCATGGAGGTAAAACCCAATGGCATGAATGTTGGATGTAGATATGCTATTCATAAAAGGCTGAATGTGAAGAACAAAGTGGTAGGATGAATCCTCCACTGGTTTCCTAGCTGAATGATAGAAACAACCTCCTGAAGATGGCACCAATTCCTAATAAGGAATGAAGTACAACCCTCTTTCAAGAGCTACTCAATGAAAGTGGAGGGATTCCCGCTCAGGAACACCCTGTGCTAAACAACACTGCAATCTTAGCTAAACAGCTCAAGAATGCATAGAAATGTCCTAAGACAAATCTAGATCTAAACAGATCAAGTAATGAATAATCCAAATCACATCCACCAATAGACTCTTTGAAATAGAATGTGTCATATGATGACCAAACTCTTTCAAGAGTAGCCAACGCGGCCTTTCCTCATGTTGCCCTGTGTAATAGATCTACAAGTGGCTTTCCAACCTCTTGCTCATCAACATCACCCATCCAACCAATGTTGAGTGTCTATCATCATGCTCAAAATTGGTATCCCTCTAATGGAGAATACCATCCTCCCAAATCAGATTTCTATCTTTGCATTTCATGGGATGTTGAAATGTAATCACCTGGAGATCTCCAAATGAAGACCACTCATCAATGACCAAGTTGATCCGATAAGGATCCAAATAAGGTGCAAGTAAAAACTTCTCATCAAAATGTGAAGTGCTCATCAAGAAGTATCCATCATAATAATGGAAGATGTCATCCATCATAAGATGTCCTCCATAAACCATATTTCTATCCTCTGTTATACATGTAGAAAGGTCATTGGAATGCTCCAATAATGGTAGGGCTCCCAACTCATCACTTCTGCTCAATGACAGCACTGTTGATCTCCATGATGGTGCATATGATGTCTCAAGATTATGCTTAATGTTGAACACATAGTTTTACATTGCTCTGCTTAGGAAAATGTTCATCCCATCCTCCAAAATTCTACACTCTAACCCCAAGAGTTGTGTGTAGCTCAACAATGATGTACTAGGATGACTGTATATCCCCTCCTTGAACAAATCAAGGGTCCTCAACACAGTGATAGTATGTTGCTCCAAATCAGCAATGTAATTTGACCCTAGGTCATGCAAAGGTATATTCCCACAATCCTACATATGATGTGCTGAAATAACAGAAAGTTGACACAGGTCCATACCTCGGTAAAGCTTCGAAACATCTTGTACTGCTACAAGGTTTCCTGTAATATTCCCAAATGGGAAAACTCAACAATACATGCATAAAAAATATTTTCAGAAATATATTCTATAAAAAACAAAATCAGCCCTTGGATCCATTAGATATGACAATATGACACCTAAATCCAAGAGGAGATTAGAAACAAATCATATTAGGTGAGGTAAACAAGCCTCCCACACCTAGTATAGCTCAAAAATGTTGAAACCCCAAAAATACTACAATATAAAATTATTGCATAAAGAGACAGTGCAGTCTAATGAGGGTTTATACACACAAATGGTAGAGACAAATAAATATAATATTATATTAATCAATACGGCCCAAAAACTGAGATCTAGTCTCCTTTATATAAATCCAAGAGAACCCGGGAAGGGTTTCTAGGAAAACACCCAAATACAAATGGTGATCTACAGCCCTAAGACTAACTAATCACTGAAAACTAAATCATAGGAGTATAGAAGGCTGAAATAATGTAGATCTGATGTAGATCTGCTCAAAGGTTTTCCCCCATGAAAGGATGAACCCTTCAATCACAGGAAAACTCTCAAAAATATCCCATATTGAAGCTGCCTTCAAAAATAATGCAATTCTAGACTGAAATTACGCTGTAGGTGATGGAAATATATTGGCCTGCTTCCAAAGATATGAAATAAGCTCAAGAAACCTCCAAACGGATCTCCCAAGAGAAGGAATCCTTCCTCCTATGCAAAACCAACTCGAAAAGTGGGTTTCTCAACCCTCCACTGCAACACCCTACAACACAACACAATATTCTGCAAAAAATGCGTTATAGCTAAAGACTGAAGCTTGGCCCTAATGTCAAATGTGTGGAATGATATATCAAGTCTCTCCCAAGAGCTACTCAAAGGGAAGAGATGGAATTCCTAAACAGGAATACCTAGTGCTAAACAACACCAGCAATCTTAGCTAAACAACTGAAGAGAGCAAAGGTCTAAACAGACATATCCAAAATATAATTCATAAGCTAACTGCTTATGGTTTCCATCCTCTTCCTTATAAATAATGTGAGCCTTCTCACCTTGGGTCCCACTCATTAGGGTTTCCATCATCACACAATCAATCCCCCTCCAAAACTGCGTTGTACCTTCATTAATGCCACTCCTCCATAACAACATTATTTGATTTGGTCAAGGTTGACCTCTTCAACCTGCTCCAGCACTTTTCACACCTAAGGGTATTCAAACCAGCTCTTATATAGTTGTCTAAATTAATCCTCATTCATATTGAGTTGTCTTTATTGATGATCCTCTCTTCCCACCTTAATGTTGTTGACTTGGTCAAACTTGACTTTGTCCAC
The DNA here is from genome assembly GCA_034641835.2 of Pinus albicaulis. Taxonomy (NCBI): domain Eukaryota; kingdom Viridiplantae; phylum Streptophyta; class Pinopsida; order Pinales; family Pinaceae; genus Pinus; species Pinus albicaulis. The sequence continues at coordinate 137,175,674 of CM076576.1, forward strand.
ATCCATTAGTCCTTGTTCACACATGAGAGTGCTAGATCTAGTTATTATGATGATCCATTTTCACATCAAGAGGGATTTTATGCTGATTCAAGATAAGTATGGGTCTCCTTTCCCATTTATTCATCTAACTAGGTTCTAAAAGCAAAATCAATATTCCTATTAGTTGCATGCTAATTTAGGAATATTACAGTCCTGCCCTCCAAAATGTTGATTGTCCTCAAGCAACTGTATGGATAGAACTGAAGAGCCTCTTCTCCTCCTCCTGTAGCATTCTCATACAATAAATTCCTCCAAGGAACAAGATGTTGTCTCATCAATACATATCCAAATTTCCCATCCCAATTATGCAAGTTAGCTTTTGGTGGCCATCCCAAATAGCTATTATCATGAAGAAGTAAAATACCCATGGAGGAAACAATGTGTTGTCTAGAGGCCTTCTTGAGGCATGATATTTGATATGTATTGGGATCTATCATCCCCATGTGAATCTCCCATCCCCAAGTTATCATCCATACAAAATGAGCCACCCTCTAGAATGGTAACTCATGAAGAATCTCTTCCACCTTTGGCTCCTACAATGTAGGTGGGATGAATAACTGAACATGGTAGACAAAATGGCCTACCCCACACTGTCTTTCTCTCCACTCATGATAAGTGTAGAGTATATACTGATCTTGGGCTGCAATAATGTTTCCCTCGAGTGGCAAGAAGAAGATTGGATCTTCAAAGGTCCTCTCTCTAATGTCATGAATCATGCTAGCCCAAACCAGCCCATACAAGATGAATGGCACATCATCACCATATGGCATCCAAATCATAAAAATGTTGAAGATTATGTGCAAGTTTGGATGATACCAATGGTTTCTCAAGTGGATATAATGTAGTCTTTCCAACTGTTGTTTTATAACATCATGTGGGAAGTTTTCCTCCAACAAGTTACTAGCTATGCATGTTTGCTCATTTACTATGTGGTAGTAAGCATTGTTAGCCACCTATGAATTTTTTGTCAAGAAAAAAAGTGGCTAAAATGTTCCTGAGCCTTCAAGGAATGCATCTCCTCTGGAAACACATCATCCTTGAAGCCCCTGTGTGTTCATTGTCTTTAAAAAGATCCTCACTACTGTTCCCACTCGCTAAGCCTCACTCCCTGTGGAAAATTGTGCTCAGAAAGTTCCCCATTTGCCCTTGTACCTATGAAAATTTCCCCATTATTAATATTTTTCCCACTCCTAAAATTTCCCCTTTGTTTCCCAAAATCCCTCCAAAATCCCCTAAACCATCCACTTCATCCTTATAACCAAGTGAAAATCCTTCATTTGATTTTAAACCCCTCTTTTACCTCTACTGAAAAACATCCCCTCAGCCTTAAAACACTGTCTCTAAGGCTAAAAAACCCATTTTCCTCTATAAAAAGGCTAGCGCCCTTTGGCCCAACCCCAAAAACCACTTCCCCACATGACCCCAGCGCTAATTCCAAATGCTAGCCCGTAAGACGCTTATCGCAATCGGAGAGACGAACGGAAGTGCATTCCTGTGTTAAACAAAGAAAAACTCCGATGCGATGACATTGTTCTATGAGTCTCAGGAATGATCTCCACCATCAATCTTATTAAGATCTGACAGCCCGCGCAAAATATCTCATGCACCCCGTGGCAGCCTTTGTGAACCACCGATGATAATATCCACCGTTGATTCGCATTCTGATCCGATAGTCACCGCACCGTCGCCCGATCGCTAATTGCAAATCATAAACAGTGCCACCCTCCACCCTTTGCGATTGCAATCCTCCGATTGTAATCCCCGCTGTCGATTTCCCTTTTAATCTGACGGCCCTCGATTCCCCGCTTTGATCACAATTGCAATTCTCATATGGAGCCACCTTCCATTCCTCCCGATCTGCGATCCCCCGATACGATCTCCACCGTCGATCTCCTCCTGAAATCCGATGGTCCTGATCAAATCTCCCCCCACCACATCGACCCATTTCATATGTTTTCCACACATTTTCTATGTTTTTCCCTCAAAAGCCCTAACCTTGGGTTTTACATTAAACATTGTGCCATCCCGCCAAGCATTAAGATTTTAATGTTTTACATTAAAGTTTTCCATTTCACCGACTTCCACATACATTTCCCGCTGTTTCACTGCATTTTCCCACAGTATCCTTTGCATCCATCACTCTCATCCATTCTGTGTTTCCATTCTCACAGCCCTCCATAGCCATCCTTCCCATGCAATAATTTCTTAACAAATTTGTGTGTTTTGCAGGGTACAGGCGGTGAACGCCGCCATTGTTCATAGTCACTGTTATGGTGGCACAATGCACAGAGAAAGTTCGGTTCAGAGCCTAATATCACATAGAAGAGCCTGAGAAGGTGCTTAGAGCATAATTTTCATTAAAGGACAAAGTTCAGCTCTGCAAAACTTCTCCAGCGCCACCAAAGGTCACATTTCACTGACAGAGACATTCATGAAGCGGCAAAGAGTATCAGTACAGAGTTAAGGAGTTCTAATGCACATTATTGAAAGATGTTAAGCCTTAATTTAGTGTTTTAAAGGAAAAATACCAGATTGAAGACCTCATGGATCACGCGGAAGGCCTAATAAGGCCTAATGCACAAAAAACAATATCATCAAGGTTTCACATCAGCAGAAGTCTCCTCCCGAAAGAGGACACAGTACCCATACCATTTTTACTCTACATTGTGTCCGTGTGAAAATTTCCACCCTGACAGCAGTCCTGACACTACCAGAGCATTTGTCATGCAGTATGGCAGACTTGGAAATCTTTTATCTACCCTTTATCTATTCACCAGAGTACTGCAAGAATACTGCAGCAAAGTACATCAAAGAACATACCTGGAGTAAATTACAACCTATCGAAGACCACTCTTTCATCCAAAGAGTACTGAAGATTAATGCTCAGATATTAAAACAGAATGGGTTTCAACCCACTTCTTCTACTCTATTTTAATGTTTCATTTAGTGTTTCATTTACCTCCTTTGCTGCTCTTTCAGATATAAAAACTCATGAGAAAACTTTGTAAAGGGTTGTTGATCGGATATCTGCGAATTGTAAGTTGTTTCTCTTGAGTTATAGTTCTCTGTGTAAAGTTGTAAGATAGGCTAAGGAAGATGTTTTTATATTGAATATTAGGTTTTTTGAAATGTTGTACATGATTGGTGTTGCTCTTTAATACAACAAGCACATTTCTTTGGATCTTGATTTAAAGTAGCGGTGATGTTTTTCTATCTTTGTCTTTATTTTCCTTCGTAGTTCATCACTTTTCATTTCTTCTGGTACGCATCAGAAATCTGGTTTAGGATATACCGTCGCATGGTACCCTAAGCTTCTACTCTCCCTACCTTTAATGTTTTCTGCTATATGTGTTATCTGAGCATTGATTCAAAGTTAATTTAACTAGTGTAATGGCTAATATATACTGCTAGCTGATGTATGAATTAATGAATCTATTCTTAGATGTTCTTGTTAGGCTTTAATTGAATGAATTGGGATACTGGGAGTTCAAAACTCTGTCTCTATCTGACTAGGGCCCCTTTCAATTAATTGAACCTTTCTAAGTTCCCTTAAGCTGGATGTCGAACCATTGAAAGTTCAAAGTCTCTTTTTGATCTTAGGCCTTCACCTTTGTGTTTAAATCTTTAATGTTTCCTTGTCTGAAGAGTTAACCTTTTAGGTTTTGGATCACAGGTTGTCCAATGGCATGTCCTGTCCCTAGATCTGATTCCTGAAAGGTCACCTTGGAGGTTTCCTTGCCTTCCACCTTCTTTCTTACCATTTCAAGCCACACTATCATCTTTAAGATCCAATGCTTTAGATGACTAGCCCAACAGAAAGCCTGCATATTGAATAGCAAGTAAACCCTTTCCTGACTCCATTTCCAAATGGTCTTGAGTGTCCTCTGAAATCATTCCTCCTTTGCCTAAAATCCTCTTTGCTCATCCTTGTCTTATATTGAACCTTCCTTTCCTGAATCCCAACAACCAAACGAAAAATCAAACAAACAAACCCGTGCCTATAACTAGCCTAATATCTTAACACAGAGCTTCAAAGACATAAAACCTTTTCCTATATAGAGAGATCCCTCTCTGGACCTAGGAGGGCTAGATCTTAAGGTCTGAAAGTGGTTCTGATGTTGTCTCATCTTTTGGTATTGCCAAACTTGCCAAAACATGGGAACCCCAACATAATGGCGACTCCACTAGGAAAACTTTGAGTAAAACACACCTTTAAACACTTCACAGACTCAAAGAAGACCACAGTAGCCTTAGTGTGGTGGTTATTAACTGCGGTGGATAGTATACCATTCTTGAAACATTCTAAACCCTCCACCTGGCGACTCCATAGTTCCCTAACGACTAAAGTCTCCATTGGTGATCAGTAGGCCTGCTGATTATCTTGGTTCACATAAGACTCCACTAGGAGATCAGCCTCCATAAAAACATCAGTCATATTAGAAGTAACAGGTAGGATTAAGCTCCTTTGTTTAAAGACAACATTCTGGCTTCAAGAACCATTCATACAAGGGCTTATCCGAACCCAAACCCACCTGAAATAGTTGACAACCCCGAGAGTATCATTAGGAAATCTCCTACACCCAAAAGACCAACTATTTCCAGACACATCCATAGAGCTAACTCTGCACCAGAAGACTTCACAGCTCTATCAAACATTCATTTTGACCTAGACCTACCAAGCAGTTTAGCGAGAACTAGGTCATTCAGTAGTCTAGGCTAGCCAGACCTTGAGCTTCCATGTTCACTCCTTCACATTGTTCAACACATTAGGCATCGAGAGACTCCTCCATCAACACCTTCGAATATTCATTTCATTCAAAACTTGGGGCTCTGTCATCCTAAATCGGCTCAACAAACTATTGTTGGTCCTAGTATCCCTGTCATCCACATACCAGCTGCTCAGGTTAACCCTTTACCTCCTCGGAACATCATCATGGCAGCCTAGTATGCACCTCTGGTGTTACCTCAGCCCCTAGTGCCCTTACCCAATGATTATCAATCAAATATCCCACATTTCACTGCAAAGGAGTCTACAACAGTGCAACACCATGTATATAGGATGGAAGATTCGTTTGAATATATGGAAATATATGATGAGACAGTCAAGATGAGAATCTTTGCACAGAGTTTGGGAGGTGATGTGAAGAAATGGTTTAAAGGCCTACCTCCTAATACCATCCATGATCTTCCCTCCTTATATCATACTTTCATAAACAAATGGGAATTCAAGACCAACCCTCTCCAAATCTTAGCAGAGTACAAGAATCTTAAAAGAAACGTAGGAGAGATCGTCCATGACTACTCTACAAGGTTCAACATCATTTATAACGCTCTTCCTCCACACATGAAACCTCCCCAAGGTATGGCTCTAGTGAAATATCCTGAAGGCTTTGATGCCGATATGGCCTACCAGCTTAGGGAGAGAGATTACAACACACTGGAAGATATGAAAAAAGGAGTAGTGAGTGTAGAGGCTAACTTGATTGAGAAGAAAGCCAGAATGAGGGCTGAGAAAAGGGTAACATATAGAGATGACACCGTAGCTTCCACATCTGACCCCAATTATGACCGTTTATCTAAAAACGTGGAAAAAATGTAGCAAATGATGGAAAAAATGGTTGTCACAGTCAGTAAACAAAACAGAAACCAAAATTATAATTAGAACCAGAACTTTAGGGGAAATAATACCCCTCCCAAAAAAAAGAGAGACTCGGATCAACAAGTTATCCCCCCATTCCAGGAGAACTTTCTTGGTGAAGAAAACACAATAAATATGTTTGAGACAGATAACTCAATCCTCAACTGTGCCACAGAAGAAGATCAACCCTCACCCTCATATTGGGATGAGGAGAGATTAGAATCTGAGGATTACAGGCTAGGGTTTGAAAATGCCATCATGCAGGTCAGAGAACAGTATGAACTTAGAAGCAAAAAGGACCTAGACACTGCCAAACCAAAGGCTTCTGAATTTACCATCAAGAAAAGGCCTGAGAAAACTTCTAAAGCGACTGCTGAAAGTAGAAAATCAGCAGTTGAAAGTTTTGAGAAAAACAAAGAAAAAGACAGCCAAGTCCCTGATAAACAAATTCGACCAACTAGCAGCACTAGCACTGCAACTAGTGTTCCTGAAGAAACTTCCACAAGCACTGTACATAGTGAGAATCAGCCCACTGATTCTACCACCAGGGTGGTGGCCAAAAAAACAGAGTTGAGTGTCACGAAGAGTCAGTCCACTTTCAATTTGGGGAGTGATATTGCGAAAATTAAAATCTCTGTCCCGCTCTCTGAGCTGGCCACTCAGGATGTATATAAAGGCCAAATTTTGAAAGCTTTAAATCTAGGGGAAAACAGTGACACCGTCAATCTATGTGATGATCAACCAGTGCTTCTATTTGGTCCAAAGATAGAGGGGAAGTTCCAGGAAGGGGTAGTGCCTCCTTTTTATATCAGTCTCAATATCCACGACAAGATCCTTCACAATGCCATGCATGACTCTGGGAAATCACACAACTTAATGCCTAAGGTAGTTATGGAGCAGTTAGACCTAGAGATAACCCGTCCTTATAAAGATCTATATTCATTTGACTCTAGCAGAGTAAAATGTCTTGGCCTGATCAAAGACCTGTCTGTGAACTTAACCCAGATTATAGCCAAATGTATGGTCATGGATGTTGTAGTGGCAGATGTGCCACCTAAGTATGGCATGTTACTATCGAGGTCATGGGGAGCCAAGCTACAGGGTACAATGCAGATGGATGGGGCATATGCCACAATCCCTATCTTTAGCCAGCTTAGGAGACTGTATAGAGAGGCACAAATGAAATTCTTGGTCAGCAGCCCTAAAAAGCCTGAAAATTCTCCTCTGTACTCTATACACACAAATCTGGACTCCTTTATCCTTTGCAATGGTGAATCCTTAGAAGAGCCAGAGCTAGAAAGCAGAGATACAAACAATAGGGGAGAGCCCATAGATTTCAACATAATGGCCACTCTAGACTCAGAAGAAAACGAGGATGAAACCTGTGGACAATGCACTGAAAATGAAGCTTCGAGTAAACAAGAAACAGAATGCAAGCAGCTAACTAATCAGCTCTCTGAACTCCATACGCGTCATGAAGACCAAAACCCTCCACACCACGAAACAGACCCTCCCTTGCAGCCTAACAATGAAACTAACGCTAGTAAAGAAACTGATGATAAACTCAAGAAAGAACCTTTGTGGGAAATGAATTTCGATGGGTCCAGTACTAGAAAAACTGCAAGGGCAGGAGTGTGGTTGCATAACACAGAGATTGATTATGTCAAGAGTCATGCCTTCAATCTGAACTTCAAGTGTACAAACAATATTGCGAAATATGAGGCTCTTATTCTAGGACTGAATTTACTGAGAAAACTGAAATCCCGTAGGATAACTGTGTGTGGAGACTCTGAGTTGATCATCAAACAAGTGAACAGTGAGTATACAGCTAAACACCCCAAGCTGAGAGCGTAAAGGAATGACGCTATGGACTTATTGAAAACCTTTGTAGAATATGAACTGGTGTTTGTCCCTAGGAGTCAGAACGTAATTGCAAATGGATTAGCCCGCATAGCTAGTTCATACCATAAGACTCCCAGCGACGAACAAATCATCATTCAGACCAAATTCAGACCTGCAGTGCCGAATAACGAAAAATATTGGCAGGTCTTTGAGGGCGATAAGCAGATTGAGGACTTCCTGATGGGCAGGAACGAGTTTGAATTCTCTGATTCAAACTCAAAATCCGAGGATAGCTGCCTAAGTGAAGAGCCCTCCAATGAAGAAAAATCACCCCGTAACATTGAAATAAACGTGTTAATCGAAGAAGTTGGAAATCCAACTAAAGAATATAAAAACGCAGATAAAGAGGAAGTAGAAGTGCTGCAGGTGAAAGATAAGAACATACCCCGAGGTCTGGCACCTTTAGAAGATCTGTTCGATTTCGATGATGTAGCGAAAAAACCCACCATAGAGCACTCGCACTCTGACGTCGAAGAATGAAACATAGGCATAGAAGATAAGCCTAAGATGATAAAATTGGCCAAATCTTTGCCTACAGACATGAAACAGAAATACATTGACCTATTCAAATAATTTATCAATGTGTTTTCCTGGAGCTACGAGGACCTAAGGGCCTACGACACTAACATTATACAGCACAAAATACCTTTGAAAGAGAATCAAAAACCCTTCAGACAGAAAATTCGCAGGATTAACCCAAAACAATTGCCTGCAGTTGAAAAGGAGATTAAAAATATGTACGAAGCAGGAATAATAGTCCCTGTGAGGTTCTCTAATTGGGTCTCAAACCTTGTAGCTGTGAGAAAGAAAACAGGTGAGATCAGACTATGCATTGATTTCAGGAACCTCAATAGAGCCTCACTCAAGGACAATTACCCTTTGCCAAAGATGGAACATATTCTGCAGAGGGTAGTAGGCTCAAAAAGGATCTCCCTGTTAGATGGTTTTTCAGGCTATAACCAAGTATTAGTACTCCCAGAAGACCAACTCAATACCACTTTCACCACTCCATGGGGCACCTTTATGTACGTAAAAATGCCTTTTGGATTGATGAACGCTGGTGCGACCTTCCAACGAGAAATGGACATAGATTTTTCGGATGAAATAGGACACTTCATTGTCATCTATCTGGATGACATTATGGTACACTCCAAGACTGATGAGGAACACCTAAAACATCTTAGGAGAGTTTTTGAAAAATGTAGGAGGTTTGGTCTGTCACTAAATCCCAAGAAGACTGTATTCGGGCTGCAGGAAGGTAAGCTCCTAGGCCATATTATATCATAGAAGGGAATTAAGATAGACCTGCAGAGAGTTGATGGAATACTGCAGATTTCACATCCGAGAAACATTAAGGAGTTACAGTCCTTTATTGGGAAAATTAACTTCCTAAGGAGGTTTATTCCCCACTTAGTTGAACACCTCAGGAATATGACTAACATGCTGAAGAAAGGTGTAGGGGTTAAGTGGACTGTTGAGGCTAAAAAATCTTTTGAATTAGTTAAACTTGCACTTACCTGGGCTCCTGTCCTAATTAGCCTAGATTTCACGAAAGATTTCATGATATTTTCATTTGCCTCCGAGCATACAGTGGCTGTAGTCCTGCAGCAGAAAAATCCAGAGGGAATGGAATATCCTATTGCTTTCTTCAGCAAGGCTCTAAGGGATGCGCCCTTGAAATATAACATAATGGAAAAACAGGCCTATGCCTTGGTAAAGGCCTTGAAAGACTTTAGGGTGTACATACTGCATTCTCACACCATAGCCTACGTGCCTAACATAGTGGTTAAAGACATTTTGTCCCAAGATCCTGATGGAAAGAGAGGCAAATGGATTGTTGCAATATTAGAGTATGACCTGGAAATAAAACCCACAAAACGGATCAAAGGTCAGGGCTTAGCTCGATTAATGGCTGAATCAAATTTACAAGCCTTGGACATTAACATGGTAGATGCCTTGGATAAACAAGAAGGACTGCCTGATCCTAAAGTTGAGGAACAATTTCAAAACTCTCCTTGGTATTCTGATATCCTGTATGTGCTCTCAAACCTCAATGCCCCTCCTGATTTATCAAAGACTAAGGCCAGATTCCTGAAGCTAAAAGCTAGAAACTATTGCATACTGAATGAATGTTTATACTGGAAGAATGTAAATGGTCTATTGCTTAAATGTTTGCCTAAAAACAAAGAAGAGAGGATTAAACAGGATTTCCATGCAGGAGAGTGTGGAGGCCACTTGAACTGGAAAGCCACTGCTAACAAAATACTCAGAGCTAGCTATTATTGGCCTACAATTTTCAATGACATCCATAAAATGATAATGGCCTGCCAAAAATGCCAGATTTTTTAGGGCAAAAGAAAGCTCCTCCCATTACCATTACAAACCATTTCTGTTGAGGGTCCCTTTCTGTAATGGGGCCTAGATTTCATTGGAGAAATACACTCTGCTTCTTCTGCACAACACAAGTGGATCCTTACGGCCACAGAATACTTCACTAAGTGGATAGAGGCCATACCTTCTAGGAATGCCATAGATTCTGTCATCATTAGGTTCCTAGAAGACCACATCCTCTCTCGGTTTGGCTGCCCAAGGAAAATAATCACTGATAATGCTGTTGCTTTTGGATCCAAGAAAATGGTTGATTTTTGTCACAGGTATCAAATAGCACTCAGTCATTTAACTGCTTATTACCCACAAGGTAATGGGTTAGTTGAATCATCAAACAAGAGCTTGGTGACCATCATCAAAAAACTTCTTGAAGAGAATAAGAAGTCATGGCATAACAAGTTAGTGCATGCTTTGTGGGTTGACAGGCTTACAACGAAGAAATCCATTGGCATGTCACCGTATCAGCTTGTCTATGGAATAGAGGTAGTGTTTCCTACCAGCCTTGGGGTACCAGTGATTAAACTTGTCCAAGAAATTCAGACAAAGGAAGACAGCATGGTGAGGAGGATAAACCAAACAATTCATCTCCAACAAACAAGGGAAGAGGTCTATAATAGAGCTCTAAAAGTTCATGAAAATATAAAGAAGTTGTTTGACAAGAGAACCAAGGCTTATGACTTCAAAATTGGAGATAAAGTTCTGAAGTGGGACTCAAGGAGAGAAGACAAAGGAAAGCATGGAAAGTTTGACAGTTTGTGGCAGGGTCCTTACATCATCCATGCCACTGTTGGTCCAAATTCCTTTTTTCTGCAAGAACTAGATGGTACAGAGCTGTTTGGGGGTCCTGTCAATGGCAGGATTCTCAAACACTACTACTACTGATTTCCAATTTCCAATTTTCATTCCCATTGTAAATACCATTGTTGTGTTATTTTTTCAAGAAAAGAGAAAATGTTTCAAAAAACAGAGAGAAAGAAAGGTTCAGACATGCTCAAAACATGAACCTCTGAAGTGCAAAAATTGGCTCTAACACGATCAAAACCTGAGCCAAAAGAAGTGAAGATAGCTGGTTCTAACATGCCCAAAATCTGAACCAGCAAAGAAGAAAGAAGAATCAGCTCTAACAAGCCCAAAACCAGAGCTGAAATAAAGAAGAAAGTGACTCTAACAAGCTCAAAACTTGAGTCACAAAGAAAAGAAGGATGCTTCAAGTTTCAGATTTCAAGCCTTCGATATTTTGTTTTCAGGTTGCTGTAATTTCAGTCCATGTGCAACTGTCTTTATGCCTTGGATACGCAGCAAACTAGATTGTCCTAGTTTGACTGTTTTTAAATTTCTGTTGTAGATGTAGAGAAGAAATTAGCTGGACAGTTTAATCCCAGCAGATATTAGATTAGGTAGAGAAGCATGTGAGGCCAGTAGTTTAATCTGGTCTCATGGAGTGATAAGGGTAGAATTAGATTAGTGTGTTTTCTGTTTTCAATAAAAAATGATGAAGAAGGTCTGCAAATTCAAATGCACCTTGAAGAAAAAATGCTAGGACTATAGCATGGGTAGGTAGATTGTTTGGGGAAAATTTTCTGCTAATTAACATCTATCATGTTTGCAACAGCTGAAATCAAAGAAGAGAAGATGGTTCAAGGATCAGGCATCTGGCCTACTTCAAAGAGTAGTTTCTGAATTCTTGACTCCTTCAAGAAGAATCCATCCCCATGTGGAGCCAGTGTTAGCCACCTATGAATTTTTTGTCAAGTAAACAGGTGGCTAAAATGTTCCTGAGCCTTCAAGGAATGCATCTCCTTCGGAAACACATCATCTTTGAAGCCCCTATGTGTTCATTGTCTTTAAAAAGATCCTCACTACTGTTCCCACTAGCTAAGCCTCACTGCCTATGGAAAATTGTGCTCAGAAAATCCCCCATTTGCCCTTGTACCTATGCAAATTTCCCCATTATTAATCTTATTCCCACTCTTAAAATTTCCCCTTTGTTTCCCAAAATCCCTCCAAAATCCCCTAAACCATCCACTTCATCCTTATAACCAAGTGAAAATCCCTCATTTGATTTTTGAACCCCTCTTTTACCTCTACTGAAAAACCTCCCTTCAGCCTTAAAACGATGTCTCTAAGGTTAAAAAACCCATTTTCCTCTATAAACAGGCTATCCCCCTTTATCCCAACCCCAAAAACCACTTCCCCACATGACCCCAGCGCTAAGACCAAACACTAGCCCGTAAGGCGCTTATCACAATCGGAGAGACGAACGGAAGCACATTCCTGTGTTAAACAAAGAAAAACTCCGATGCGATGACATTGTTCTATGAGTCTTGGGAATGATCTCCACTGTCGATCTTATTAAGAACTGATAGCCAGCAAAAAATCTCTCACGCACCCTGCGGCAGCCTTTGTGAACCACCGATGATAATCTCCACCATTGATTCGCATTCCGATCCGACAGTCACCGCACCGTCGCCCGATCGCTAATCGCAAATCATAAACAGTGCCACCCTCCACCATTTTCGATTGCAATCCTCCAATTGTAATCCCTGCCATCGATTTCCCTTTTAATCTAATGGCCCTCGCTTTCCCACTTTGATCGCAATCGCAATTCTCAGATGGAGCCACCTTCCGTTCCTCCCAATCTGCGATCCCCCGACGCGATCTCCGCCATCGATCTCCTCCTGAAATCCGATGGTCCTGATCGAATCTCCCCCCACCACATCGACCCATTTCATATGTTTTCCGCACATTTTCTATGTTTTTCACTCAAAATCCCTAACCTTGGGTTTTACATTAAACATCGTGCCATCCCGCAAAGCATTAAGATTTTAATGTTTGACATTAAAGTTTTCATTTCGCTAACTTCCACATACATTTCTCACTGTTTCACTGCATTTTTCCACATTATCCTTTGCATCCATGCTACGTTGCCATTCTCACAGTCCTCCATAGCCATCCTTCCCATGCAAGAATTTCTTAACAAATTTGTGTGTTTTGCAGGGTACAGGCGGTGAACGCCGCCATTGTTCATAGTCACTGTTATGGTGGCACAGTGCACAGAGAAAGCTGGGTTCAGAGCCTGATATCACAGAGAAGAGCCTGAGAAGGTGCTTAGAGCGTAATTTTCATTAAAGGACAAATTTTAGCTCTGCAAAACTTCTCCAGCGCCACCAATGCTCACATTTCACTAACAGAGACAGTCATGAAGCGGCAAAGAGTATCAGTACAAAGTTAAGGATTTCTAATGCACATTATTGAAAGATGTTAAGCCTCAATTCAGTGTTTTAAAGGCAAAATACCAAATTGAAGACCTCATGGATCATGTGGAAGGCCTAATAAGGCCTAATGCACAGAAAACAATATCATCAAGGTTTCACATCAGCAGAAGTCTCCTCCCGAAAGAGGACACAGTACCTGTACCGTTTTTACTCTACATTGTTTTCGTGAGAAAGTTTCCACCCTGATAGCAGTCCTAACGCTACCAAATCATTTGTTATGCAGTATGGAAGACTTGGAAATCTTTTATATACCCTTTTTATATTCACCAGAGTACTGCAAGAATACTGCAGCAAAGTACATCAAAGAACATACCTGGAGTAAATTACAACCTGTCGAAGACCACTCTTTCATCCAAAGAGTACTGAAGATTAATGCTCAGATATTAAAACAGAATGGGTTTCGACCCACTTCTTATACTCTGTTTTAATGTTTCATTTAGTGTTTCATCTACCTCCTTTGCTGCTCTTTCAGATATAAAAACTCATGAGAAAATTTTGTAAAGGGTTGTTGATCGGATATCTACGAATTGTAATTTGTTTCTCTTGAGATATAGTTCTCTGTGTAAAGTTTTAAGATAGGCTAAGGAAGATGTTTTCATACTGAATATCAAGTTGTTGGCAATGTTGTACATGACTGGTGTTGCTCTTTAATATGACAAGCACATTTCTTTGGATTTTGATTTAAAGCAGCGGTGATGTTTTTCTATCTTTGTCTTTGTTTTCCTTCGTGGTTCATCACATTTCATTTCTTCTAGTACGCATCAGAAATCTGGTTTAGGATATACCCTCACATGGTGCCCTAAGTTTCTGCTCTCCCTACCTTTAATGTTTTCTGCTATATGTGTTATCTGACATTGATTCAAAGTTAATTTAACCAGTGTAATGGCTAATATATACTGCTAGCTGATGTATGAATTAATGAATATGTTCTTAGATGTTCTTGTTAGGCTTTAATTGAATGAATTGGGATACTGGGAGTTCAGAACTCTGTCTTTGTCTCACTAGGGCCCCTTTCAATTAATTGAATCTTTCTAAGTTCCCTTAAGCTGGATGCCGAGGCATTAAGATTTCAAAGTCTCTTTCTGATCTCAGGCCTTCACCTTTGTGTTTAAATCTTTAATGTTTCCTTGTCTGAAGAATTAACCTTTTAGGTTTTGGATCACAGGTTGTCCAATGGTTCGTCTTGTCCCTGGGTTTGATTCTTGAAAGGTCACCTTGGAGGTTTCCTTGCCTTTCACCTTCTTTCTTACCATTTCAAGCCACACTATCATCTTTAAGATCCAATGCTTTAGATGACTAGCCCAATAGAAAGCCTACATATTGAATAGCAAGTAAACCCTTTCCTGACTCCATTTCCAAATGGTCTTGCGTGTCCTTTGAAATCATTCCTCCTTTGCCTAAAATCCTCTTTGCTCATCCTTGTCTTATATTTAACCTTCCTTTCCTATATCCCAACAACCAAACGAAAAATCAAACAAACAAACCCGTGCCTATAACTAGCCTAATATCTTAACACAGAGCTTCAAAGACATAAAACCTTTGCCTATATAGGGATATTCCTCTTTGGACCCAGGAGGGCTAGATCCTGAGGTCTGAAAGTGGTTCTGATGTTGTCTCATCTTTTGGTATTGCCAAACTTGCCAAAACATGGGAACCCCAACAAGCAGCATTATATATCAGCTGAGCATAATAAAAATAACAACACACTTCCCCAAAGTCATGTAGAGAAGGGTTATCATCATAAGTGTTGGTCCTAGAATGACCATGAGACCCAAAAATAATCTTTCCCACTTGTGGAGCAATGGACTGTACATAGATGGTGAGATAATGAAAATACCCAATGAAATGAACAATAAGTACAGTAATGCATTTCTTACCATGCATAGTGAGTAGGTTGAAAGTGAGGTCCATGGATGAGTCCTCCCATGAGAATCTCCTCATAAAATTCTGCAAAATGAAGGGATGCATACTCCCGTTGGAACACTCCATCAATAGAAACATACTCCCAAGTGACAACGTTGTTGGCCTTAGTGATAAGGCTCTTGTCACTCCATGACTCCTTTCTTTGACATGCCACATTCCAAAGTCATCCACCATCATGTTTCTATGTAGGGAGATCTTCTTCCTATGTGGAAGCACCTCCTTATCCTCCAATGTTGAAGGGTGGCCTCTTTGCACTTGGATTGTGCCAACCCTTTCTCCTGAAATATCATGATAAGTATGGGAAAAATTATGCCCATACTCTCCCAAGAGTAGCCACAACAACAATAACTCTTGTTGCCCCCTCACACCTCAATCATACAAATCATGAGGTGAAGATATGTTTATTGACATGAAGAATATCATATCAACACAATGCACCCAAACTCTTTGTTTCCATATGATGCAAGTGTCGTGCCAAGTTTCCTCCACCATCATACCCTTTAGAGAAGGATATGTCACATGATGGCCAAACTCTTTCAAGAGTAGCCAACACAGCCATGCCTCCTGCTGCCCAGTGTCATAAATATGCAAGTGGCTCACCAACCTCTTGCTCACCATCCACACCCATTCATCCCCATGTGGATGTCTCCTGCCATGCTCCATCTTGGTACTCCTCCAATTAAGACTACCATCCTCCCAAATCAAATTTCTACCTTCGCATTTCATGGGATGTTGAAATGCAACCTCTTGGAGGTCTCTTAGAGAAGACCCCACACCAATTATCATATTGAATCCATAAGGATCCAAGCATGCTGAAGGCAAAACCTCCTCATAGGCCTTCACAATGCTCATCCTAATAGATCCATCACAATGATGAAAGACAAAATGTCTCGCATTGATCATCTGCACACCCAATTTCATACAAGTGTAATGGTCATCATAATACTCTAATTATAGTTGGGCCCCCAACTCCTCACTACTTCTTAATGACAGCGTTGTTAACCTCCTCAATGGTGTATTTGTTGTCTCATGTTCAAGCTCAATGCTAAACATAGAGTTCTGCATTGAATTGTTTAGGAAAAAGCTCATCTTATCCTCCACAAATTCACACCCCAACCCCAAGTGTTGTGTGCAGCTCAATAATGACACATTAGGATGATTTTTTATCCCTTCCTTCAGCAACTCAAGGCTGCACAGTGCAGTGCAAGTCTTCTTCTCCAAATCAGCAATTTGCTTTGATCCTTGACCATGCAAAGGCAGATTTCCACAACCCTTCATAAGATTTGTTGAAATAATAAAAAGTGGAAATTCATGCATACCTTGGTGAAGTTTGGGAACATCTTGTATGGCTACAAGGGTTCCTCCTTCTAATGTGTTGGCTCCCCTGACTGCTGAGGATGATGGCTTCTCCTCCATAGTTGTGTCAGTGTTGGTACAAGCTTCCTCAAGTGGTGGTGAAGGCTCCTACCCCTCTGATTTCTTCTTATCAAATATTTTGATCACCCTTTGAGTGAAATATGCAAAATTAGTCACTCTTGCATGACTAAAATGGCTAAACCACCAAGTGCTTTCTTTACCCTCAAGGTGCAACGCTGAGATCTCAACAACCTCTCTTTCTACCACTGGATGTAGTAGGAAGAATGCATCTAGCTTCCTCACCCAAGCCTTTGTTGTACATGTGGGTGATCCATCAAAGGTAGTCAATAGAAATCTATTGCCCCTCATTCTCCTATTGTTGTAGGGCCTCCTTTCTTCTTCAAGCTGAATAAACTGAGGAAGAGCTAGAGTCTCCTTAAAATCTCTACGTTGAGACTTGTATTATGCAAGGTATCCACTCAGGATCTCATGTTCCAAGTGCCCTCCATTCCCATGCCTCTTATCTTCTTCCTCAAAATCAAAGGGCAAGGTGTAATGCTTTGGATCTATCTACAACATTGGTTCTTTCTTTTGAGAATAGGAAGTACATAGCCTTTCCTCTTCTTGAAACCCTCTAGAAGTTTCACTGCATCTCTTCTCTTCTTTCTGCTTAACCTCCTTGGAGAGGTTCTTCATAGATTTTAAAAGTGATGAGACCAAGCTAATTCCTTTCACCATTCTAGATCTCTTCTTCTTCTCTTCTCCTTCTTAGAGCATCATGGCTGAAAACTCATAGGTTGAACCAAGAATATGCTCTAATACCACTGTAATATTCCCAAATGGGAAAACTCAGCAATACATGCATGAAAAATGCATTTTTAGAAATATATGTTATAAAAATAAAAATCAGCCCTTGGATCCATTAGATTTGACAATATGACACCTAAATCCAAGAGGATATCAGAAACAAATCATATTAAGTGAGGTAAACAAGCCTCCCACACCTAGTATAGCTGAAAAATGTTGAAACCCCAAAACTACTGCAATATAAAATTACTGCATAAAGAGACAACGCAGTCTAATGAGGGTTTATACATAGAAATGGTAGAGAAAATAGATCTGATATTATATTAATCAATATGGCCCAAAAAATGAGATCTAGTCTCCTTTATACAAATCCAAGAGAACCCAGGAAGGTTTCTAGGAAAACACCCAAATACAAATGGTGATCTACAGCCCTAAGACTGAATAATCACTACAAACTAAAGCACAGGAGTACAGAAGGATTAATTAATGTATATCTGATGCAAATCTGCTCAAAGGTCTTCCCCCATGAAAGAATGAACCCTTCAATCATAGAAAAACTCTAAAAAAGAACCACAAGATCCCCTACTGAAGTTTCCCTCCAAAATAACGCAATTCTAGACTGAAATTACACTGTAGGTGATGGAAATATATTGACATGCTGCCAAAGATCTGAAATAAGCTCAAGAACCCTCCAAACTAATCTCCCAAGAGAAGGAATCCTTCCTCCTATGCAAAACCAACTCGAATAGTAGGTTTCTCAACCCTCCAGTGCAACACCCTGCAACACAACACAATATTCTGCAAAAAATGTGTTGTAGCTGAAGACTAAAGCTTGGCCCCAATTCCAGATGTGTGGAATGATAGATCAAGTCTCTCCCAAGAGCTACTCAAAGGGAAGAGATGGAATTCCTAAACAAGAATACCTAGTGCTAAACAACACCAACAATCTTAGCTAAACAGCTGAAGAGAGAAAAGGTCTAAACAGACATATCGAAAAATATAATTCATAAGCTAACCCCATATGGCTTCCATCCTCTTCCTTATAAAAAATGTGAGCCTTCTCATCTTGGGTCGCACTCATTAGGGTTTCCACCATCAAACAATCAATCCTCTCCAAAACTGTGTTGTATCTTCATTAATGCCACTCCTCCATAACAACGTTGTTTGATTTGGTAAAGGTTGACCTCTTCAACCTGTTCCAGCCCTTTTCACACCTAAGGGTCTTCAAACCAGCTCTTATATATTTTTCTAAACTAATCCTCATTCATATTGAGTTGTCTTTATTGATGATCCACTCCTCCCACTTTAATGTTGTTGACTTGGCCAAACTTGACTCTTTCCACATCCATTAGTCCTTGTTCGCACATGAGAGTGCTAGATCAAGTTATTATGATGATCCATTTTCACATCCAGAGGGATTTTATGCTTATTCAAGATAAGTATGGGTCTCCTTTCCCATTTATTCATCTAACTAGGTGCTAAAAGAAAAATCAATATTCCTATTAGTTGCATGCTAATTTAGGAATATTACAGTTCCCTCTTCCAGTGTGATGGATTCCCCAACTACTGATGATGATGGATACTCTTCTATGGTTGCATCAGCACTGGTACAAGTCTCCTCCTCCTCATGCATCTCCAGAATAGTGCATGGGACTCTATATGTCAAGAGATCAAGACCACTTTGCAAAGGTGCAACAGTGTTCTTTCTCCTGATGCAAGTGCTCCTGCAGCAAGTGGTGGTGGAAGTTTCTTCTCCTCTGATTTCTTCTTGTCAAACTTCTTGATCAACCTTTGAGAAAATTCTACATATTCAGTCACTCTTGTATGACTCAAATGGCTAAACCACCAAATGTTTGCTTCACCCTCAAGGTGCAACGCTGCAATCTCAACAGCTTCTCTCTCTACTACTGGATGTAGAAAAAAAAATGCATCCAACTTCATTCCCCAAGCTCTTGTTGTGCATGTGGATGACCCATCAATTTTTTGCAATAGAAATAGATTGTTGCAAGGTCTCATTTCTTCTTTGAGCTGAATGAACTGTGGGAGAGTTAGATTCTCCTTGAAATCTCTAGGTTGCAACTTATATTCTGTAAGATACTCACTTAGAATCTCATTATCTAAGTGTCCTCCATCTCCATGCCTTTTATCTTCTTCTTCAAAAGGAAAGGGCATAGCATGTTTCTTTGGAGCTCTATGCAATACTGATTCTTCTTTTTGCTGATAGGAAGTACATGGACCTTCCTCATCTTGAAACCCTCTAGAGGTCTCATTGTTCCTCTTCATTCTTCTTTGCTTGACCTCCTTGGTGAGGTCCCTCTTAGATCTGAAAAGAGATGAGATAAAATTCATTCTTTCCATCATTATGATCTCTTTCTCCTTCTTATTCTCCTGATAGCATAATGGCTGAGATCCACAAGTTGAGCCAAGATTATGCTCTGATACCACTGTAGTATTCCCAAATGGCGAAGCAAAAATATATGAACACAAAACTGGAAATAGCAGTGAATAAATAAACACACCATCATATGAGACAAATTTACATCCATCTCATTAAACATATCAGCAAATAATATGCACAGGATCTTGAGGATCTAGTCACTCAAGCAATACAAGACAAGCCTCCTCTAAGCAAATATGTCAATACATGTAAAAATATTTCCACACAAGTGCCATGAGCCATGACAGCGTAGTTTTAGGGCATAAATTCTACAAGAATGATATATCAATAAGGATCTACTGTTATATATCTCAAACAATGTCGGGAACAGATATCTAAGCTCCCAAGCACAATTCCAAAATAACCCAGAAAGGGTTTCCTGAAATACACAAAAATGAAGAAACAGAAATATGGCCCTAGGGCTGAATAATATCTGCAACTAGATAGGTGATAGGAGGTTTCTGATTTAATCTAGAAATGTATGAAAACTCCTCCTATAGATTCTCCTAATGAGAGTTTGATCCCCTCACTGAAAATCTATCTCCCCCAACTAGGGCTCCAAACGCTTCACTGTAACTGCACACTAAAATAACGCAGTTTCTTCATAAAACTGCGATGTAACTGATAGAAGTACCTTAGCCTAATGCTAGATGATGAAATAAAGCTCAGGGGTTATCTTTTTTGGTCTCCTGATGGAAGGAAACCTTCCTCCAACTGAAATCAAGCAAGGAAGTGACCCAAATCAACTCTCCATTGTTGCACCTTGCAACACAACACAATACTCTACAGAAACTGCAATTTACAATAAAGATGTAGCTTGGCCTGATGCCAGATAGTGGACAAGGTAGTGCAATACTCTCCAAAGAGGCCTCTCAAGGAAAGAGGTGGGATTCCTGACCGGGAACACCCTGTGTTGAACATCACTACAATCTTAGCTAAATAGTTGAAGAGAGCAAAAAGTCTAAACAAACATATCAAAATAATAATCTACACATAACCCCATATAGTTGCCATCCTCTTCCTTATATAAGTTATGAGCTTCCTCACCCTTTCCCCACTCAATCAGGTCACTACCTCCATGCAATCAATCTCCCTCCAAAACTGCATTGTCCCACCATGAATGTCACTCCTCCATAACAACGTTGTTTGATTTGGTCAAAGTTGACCTAGTCTTCATGCTCTAGCCCCTTTTGATAGCTAAGGGTCTTCAATCCAGATTTAAGATGACCTCCATTCACATTAGGAGTGTCTTTTATTCCTACTAAGGAGATTTATGGGTCTCCATACCCTCTTATTCCTCTATCTAAGAGAAAAATAAAAATTTAATATTCCAATTAGCTGTGTGCTAATTTAGGAATATTACAAACAAGAATTTGAAAATGAGTAGATTTGCAAAATCAGAGAATAGACTAGATTAATAATTTTCTACATTCTCCTTATGTCTTATATTCAAGGATTAGTTAATATTTTTTAGCTTTTTCCATGTGTCTTAATTTAAAGCTCAGTTAATACTTTTCCACATTTTCCTTATGTTTTAAATTTATAAATTCATTATTTGTGCCAAGTCATAAATAATAAAGATAAAGATAGACAACACAAACAAATGCTAGTGGAAGGCAAATATTAACAACAATCCTACTCGAAGAAAAATATTAACAAGTTCCTATGAAGTTCGTTCCTCATTTTAGTTTGCAACTTGAACTCACATAGTCAATAGGCCTTCCTTATTGTTATGGGCAAAGCTACCCTAAGGCCTTCGGTTGAGAGACCTAATAGAGCGGATGGTATGTAATCACAAGAAGGACTCTAATTACCAACTTTTATGCTTTAAACTAGAAAGTGAGGATTGTGGACCTTACTCGTTTATCCTTCATTTGAAGTAGATCCTGTAGGGTGCAAACCCTCTGCAACTCCTTGTGCTCTAGAACTTGCAAATATGTCAAGAACAAGCAAAAAAACTAGTTTACAACATATATGTCATGGATGTTAGCATATTAGCATACATAATCTCTTAAAGATAAGATGAAATAGACCATTCAATATTATTAAGCATGTATAAGAGACACATACCACATGAACATCAGGAACAAGATGGTACTTCTTTTATTGATAATTACATGCACATAAGATAATAGTTGAGAAATCACCTGAGATCTGCCATGGCCTTGAGAAAAACCATCCTTTGGATTCATTTAGCCCTAGCCTCACAAAGCTTCTTCCATAAAATGTGCACAAAGGATGTCACATAGAATGAGGGTGATCATCACAAGGAAACAAGGGTTCCATGAAACCCGGAAAGTGCAGGAGGCACATGGGAAATATCAAACTTGATTAGGGCTATAACATGCTATAATATCAATAATATTCTCTCTCTCTCCTCCATCAAGCCATTCCCTTGAGGTGTATTTATAGTTCCTCAAAATAGTTTTTTCAATCAGGGAACAGTTAGGCCATCAGCTGGGGTAGTTAAGATACAATAAAAATCATAAACCACGCCTCAATAAGAGGGAAATTGTATATTTTTTAATATTTTAAATAGCATATGCGGGCCAGCTATGGATGGACCCACATGTGCACATGGAAAAAACTGGGTAGAGTCATGTATGGATTTTAAAGTATTGCTTTATTAAGAAATGTGACCAAGTCTGATAGGAAGGGATGCCCATGGCCAATGCATAAGTCATCAAGTATATAAAGGTGATAAATGATGCTATAAAATATTCCCCCTAATATATTAGGTTAGAAGCGGTACATGATGGCCAAAATGTATTATGTGCATAGAAAGAACCTTACAAGGACTAGAGAGGACTTCACTAGATTTTAGCCTGCCAAAAACCAGTCATAGAAATCAGAAAAATAGTTCATGTCTGAGGCAGGCATACCCATGCTCAGTGAAAGAAAATCATGTTCGCATAGCAAGTATGGAGCGGATCTAATATGTATGCAATTATAACTGAAATGTAAAGTACATAATGAATCATCTGATCACTGCCCGGAAGTATAAGTCAAATTCACGTCCAAGTATCACATATAAAAGACTAATCAATGATGCCGCATAGATATTTGATCATTGAAGTCACAACCGAATCTCCAAGTACCAAATCATAAGTGGTGTAACAAATGGTACAACACGCAACTTAGGTGCCAACATATAAGATGTTGCGGTGATGAAACTACAACATATAAGGCTGGATGGTGTCACTCGCAAAAAAATTAAGGAGCTATCAAAGTGAACCAAAGCATGCTGATGCAAACCCGAGGTCTTCACCGATCACCATGGCACAATTCTACACAATGGGAATAAATGAGTTGAGGTCGACCATGTGAGAAATCGTTTTATTACCGATCATTAATGTATACCGTTAACAAATGATATACAACCCACCGATAATGATAATGAGTTTCAAGGTGCCCCAGTAAAATCTAACAAGTGCGAATAAATGAGTTGAAGTATAACACTTGAGAGAATCTACCAATCAAGAGACATTGAAGTATTCTCACTATTGATAGCGAAGGAGTCTGCCACTGATAACTTCAAACCCTAAGGTATTGACAAAAAGACTCTAGACCTTATTCCCAGAACAATGAGTCAGAGTCGATGGGAAAAGATCTACTGAAAGGAAGGCATTAAGGCATCCTAAATCAGTCCAATGTGAGTTTAACACACAAGCAAAGATTTGGAAGGAATCAGACGAAGCAAAGTGAAATAACCAACTCGAAGTATGTTTCTGGCATGCACAAAATGTAGCTAGCGCACGTCAGAAACCCTCTGAGCCAACCAATAATGAAAGCTGACAAGGAAGCGAGATATCCACCAATAGGTTCAAATGGAAATCAAGGTACTTCACAAATCACAGGTGTGATAATGTAAGCTGAAGTCGAACATAAGGGAAACCACTCAGTCAAAGACCCATGATGTTGATCAAATTCTGGGCACAAGGTCACCTATCAATGATGTAAATAGGGCCAGGGTGTGGCTCTAGGTTTACTCTCAGAGCAATATGTCGAAGTCGATAAGAGACAAACCTACCAGCAAGAATTCAATGGGGACCTTCTCAAACCAGCACGAGAAAAGGACCAAATATCTGATGTGATAGAATAAGATACTGACAAAATGACATGGCCGAATGAAAAATGAGTCAAGAGACACCGTAGAAAGGCCAACTCAGGTTAACTTCCCTTGATCAAAATCACTACTCATTTTGAATATGGTAGCAAATGATAACTCTGTATAAGTTTGTCATGCAGGAGGCATAAAAAAACCCTCTTTATGATTGGAAGAGATAACCAACCAGGGGATTAATAACTCAATAACAAGGTTATGGCTTCTCCTAAGTCAAAAACTAAAACCATCCCAAATGGAGAAAAGACTTAGCCTTTTTTGTGCTTTGTTCAAGGGCGACACAACTGACACTGTAGCTGCCATCAAATATGGAATTATTGTCTCGTTCTCACTCTTTTTAAAATATTTAATTTTTTTGTCTTTTTCATATTCCAAACCATGAAAAAGAATAAAATAATGCTTATAGTACAATGGATAGAACGATTGTCGGTAAACAGATGCAATACTTCCTGGGATAGGAAAAATCCTATGCTGAATGCAAGGTGGCGAAATCTGGTAATTGACACTCAAAGGGATGTTCCATCCATGGGTAAAGGTTTCAAGTTGCGAAGGATAAGTGATTGCATGGCTAACTTGTGCAAAAATATATGGTCAAAAGAGGGCTAAAACATGAGTCCAAATGAAGCCAGCTAAAGGCCAAGATAAACAAGTGGTCAATATGCAATGCAACAATACAACTCAACAAAAAATGGGAGCCTCTAGGGTATATGGCCAGTATAAAGATAGCGAAGAAGAAGAAGAATGAAGCTTCAACACATAAGTCATGATGGGACTAAAGAGGACTCTCGAGCCTACACAGATTACAACATGGGCAACAAATGCTAGCGAGGAACTAACGAGGAAGCTCACGTAAAGGATGGTTCTACCATCATATCATGATTTAAAAATCAACGAGTGAAATTGGTTAAGTAGTCATAACATGATGGGGTCGACCCTATAGCAAGTGAGTAGAATGGAGGCTAATATGCAGAAGTGAAACAGAAAGTGAATTCCCTAACCTATATGCATGTTCAGAATTAAATACCTCCCATGACAGGGTAGCATTTATGGATCCGAACAAAAATTGGAAATATCTCAAAATCACCAGAATGTACCTGAAAATAAATTTTCCCAACACTTACAAGCCAAAAGGTTAAACAACCTTAAACAAATTCGAAAAATAGACACAAACTAAATTTGCGAAAAAATTTCAAATTTTGGGCATAAATAAGCATTTTTTACTCACATTTGGTCATTTAAGTAGTGCAAAAGTGGAGAAAGAGCTCTAGAGCAAAAATAACCCCTTCCTGCAAATAGAGCAACCGACCACCAAATCGATCCAAACCAGTCAAGCCTCATACTCGGCTTGTTTGTCAATTTCATTACCATTTCAAGCAATTTTTGGGATTTTTGACCATAGGAAATATATTTTTCTTGAAACCCTCTGCGTATATGCGGGTTCGTCATGAGGAACTCACGTATAGACGCAGTTGTGTCCGAATGAAGTCTCGTATGCGCAGAGTGGAATTCAAAAATTGATATCTAATGGATCAATGGATGAAATTGTTCAGGATGAATATTAGTTGGAGAGAAATAAATCACAATGCAATAGACAATGAAGTCATGTAGGACCAACAATCATTTTATATCCTTTGGGATTGCAGATTGTTAAAGTTTTTCAAAATTCCAAATATGAAAACCAATACTCGATTGCTCGAGATGTTGGTCAATTATTGGGAACCAGATGAATACTACTTCATGATAGACCCGATGCCATTGAGGATTGAACTTGAAGACATATATTTTATCACTATACTTTCCCAAATGGAAGAACTAGTTGATTTACATGGCAAGCCCATAAGAGGCTTAATGTAGGTGACTATGTCTAGGTATACTATGTAGATGGTGCAAAGAAGGTGGGGACACAGATCCTAATCAAAGATGTACAAGACTTGTACATGAAAATCCTTCTTTTCACTATTGGTAGATTGGAAGGGTCAACATCCCTTCACCAGTCCTCATGAAATCACATGAGTCTAGTAGTGGATTTCTTGACCAACCTCTATGATTGGTCCGCATCCTTATTGGAAAATTCGAAGAAACAACTAACTTCTATCCAGCAAGAAAAAATAAAACACTTTGGATATGGTACTATTCTTCTGACATTCTTCTTTGAGAGAATCCCAGGGCTTCGGCCCAAGATCATATCCACCATAAATAGCCCACAAGATCTGAGGATAGCCAGATCGGAAGACTTGATGAAGAGACTGGGGGAAGTGAGGTTCTCCACACTACATGGGACGATGAGTTCTTCCAATGGGGGGGGAGACCAAGTCATCTCAGTAGAGGACTATCCCTATGTTGGGATGGATTTTAGAGGAGATCTTGATTTGGTTATTCCACCCGGAGTAGCATGGGGTGTAATTAGTAAGATTGCACAATAATATTTTGATTATATGATTTTTTTTATTTTTCAAATTATATGAAAATGAAAGAATATTTTTGATAGGACAATATGACTTACAAAATTATAATGATCATGATGCAGACATGGGATCGGTTAGACCTGAGGGCTACCCAAGACATAAGTGCCACAAAGGAGAGGCAGATGATGCTAAGACCCAGGAAGAACCCTTCATTCCATCCAAAGTTAGAGATTTTAACTCGCCAAGTACCCATGGTAGCTATAAAGGATCTTCCTAAGGCTATCCAGAGGAGGGTGGTTAGAGTACCACGAGACTGGGTGCGGTTATTCCACCGTGTGACCATTGCCATTGTGTTCTTCTGTAACACACATGTTGGGCAGGGTCCACATGGATAAACTTAGATTTGATCTGATGACTGTATTGTTATTTTTGATGATAGACATGATCGGGCATAAGCCCAAATTTTGTAGGACATGATGGTCCAATTTTTGTATATTTTGAACACTATAGAGAGATACAAATAATAAATATATGTGTGTGTGTGTGTGTGTATATATATATATATATATATATATATATATATATATATATATATATATATATATATATATATATATATATATCAATTTTATATGATGTGATTGTCCTAAATGTACAATGATGAATGAGGTTTTTGATATTTTTAAAGTATTGAGTGATTAATGTGCCAATCAAGTGCTTGATTAGCTAATGAGTCTGCTAACCAATTATTAGATTGAGGAATGTGAATGAACATAATAATTTGAAATGAACGTTGTAACAAACACACTCTCAAAAATAATCGATGCAAAAATGGGTCTCTGACACGATAGGTGTTGTTTAATTGTGAAACCACCAGTTGTGAATCTAAGTAAACTACTAACGAATCAACACCAAGAGATATTGCCTCCGAGAATAGGTTGACCAATGTAGTGTATTATGCCACATTGTTTGAAGCATGACCAATGCATACACCCCTTGAGACCAACAACTGACCAGATGGATAGTGAATTACCCAAGCTGTGGAAGCCAGGTTCCGAGTATGTCTACTAGCACCATCGGCAAAGCCAAAATGACTCATCTCATCCAATAATACCTAGCGAAGCAGATCAAAATCATCAAATTCACACCAAAAATTGAAAAAAAAACATGTACAAAAATATAATATATACAACAAAGAAAATTCTAGGCCAAAACCTAGGCATAATACTTCTTCAGATAGAGCCCATTTCTGGGCTCCGCCAGCTCGTTTCCATCAAAATCAACCAAGGCATAAGCTCCATTTTTTGGGACCTTCTTGACTTTAAAGGGGCCATACCACATGGATTTGAACTTGCCTACCCCCAAGTCATTCTTCTCTTAGGCATAAACCAAGACAAGGTCACCTTCAGAGAAAACGCTAGGCTTGACTGCCTTATCATACTGACCCTTCACTTGTTTCTTATGCACCTCATTCATTGAAGCTACATCTCAACGCTACTCATCGAGATTTTCTAGATGGACCAGGTGTTCTTCAACACTAAAAGTGTCAGGAAGAAGCTAAATTGCCAGCTTAAGGGAAGGAATTTCACATTCAATAGGAAATATAGATTCCAACCCATAAACTAGTTGAAACAGAGTGAAACAGGTTGCAGTCTTTACAGACATCCAGTATGACCCAAGTGCAGGGTACAACATGAAATGCCAATTGGATATGGCTTTATAAATTTTCCATTGAAGGAAGGTCTTCAAGGACTTGTTAACGGCTTCAACTTGCCCATTGGACTTGTTGTATCTTAAGAGACAATTCCTTGGCTATGGAAAGGAATCATTGCTTAAGACATTTTTAGAAATGTTTCACAAATTAATTATATCAAGTGGTCTCTATTCAATCCATTTGGAAACTAATTCTTTAAAACCCTTAACAATATGGTATAATGAAAGACTCTACAATGCCATTAACTGTTGATATCTGTAGGGAAAAGAAGAATGGAAGAAGAAACTCAAAATGATATGTTGTATATAGAATCTACCACTCTCAATTTCAAAATGAATTTATGGAGAGAGAGGAAACTCAAAATAATATGCTATAAACACAGAATCTATTATTTTTAAGTTCTAGAGAGAGTTTGTGAAGGGAGAGGAGCTGGAGTGAAGGAGATAAAATTAACGTTATTTAACTCTTACTCACATATGTAATTAAGAGACCGGCAACTGCATTACTTCACTTCATTCAAGGAATAAGTAACACAAAATGACACAGGAAAAATGAATCACCATCAATAGTTGCAGGATACTTGCCGCTTCTTTCATTAATTCGACAGAAAATTAAATACCAAAGTTTTAGCCTTCTAGAGGTCTGAAACTTGGAACCCTTTCTTCTTTATTTCTATCTTTCTTAAATACATCAAAAACATTTAGTAACTGTCAGAATTTCTTCAAAATCCTTCAACTACCTAAACTGTTAAAACTACTTAGTACATTGCAATTGAGGACATCACTATAACTTCGATCTTGACAGACAAAGAAAACAAATTAAAATTTGAAAGGTTATTATTTTTGCTGAATCTGATTTATTGCTGATGCGTCTCCCTGAAGTACTGATGTGTCCCCCTGACAGATCGGAAATCCTTGCCCTTCCTTTCTTCTAGAGTTCAACATTTGTCTTTTCTGCTTGTTTTCATGTCTTTTCTGCTTCTAGTGCGGTATTCGAAAAATTCTGCAATAACGTATCCTTGCCCGACTTGACCCAGCTGTTGCGTTTCCAACAGTGCCTATATGTGCTCTCTTTTCCTGACTCTTTCTATGCCTCTATTTTTCAACCGAGGTTATTAGGTCCCCTTCTTCCCGACTCTGCCTCTTCTGCTTGTGTCTGTTGCATTCTATCTTTTCTTTCCCTTTGCTCTACGTCGGGTCACATACCCGATTCCACTACCCGCGTTCACACTTTTTTGTAAAACCTACGCAAATGCACATAATCAACGACTTTAAATAAGTTCAAATTAACCTTTGAATGGTATCATGTCCACCTTTCCATTGCATTTCAGCCTTCGATGTTCACAACATATTTCTTAGTGTCTTTCCTCATGAACTTGTGACGTTCAATATGTGATCGCATTGCCTCATAATATCGCAACTTTAGGCCACATCGCAGACTGGCTTTTATAACCCTTACCTCATCAACACTTCGCAACTTTGCCAATTTTCAATTCCTCCAATCACCACAATATCTTATCACATGCGATGTGCGATATTAATCGCATCGCCAGATCTTAAACTTGTCACTCTTCGCATCGCATCTTTGCAAGTTTAACCATATCTCAAACTTGTATCCTTTACCGAATGCGATGTGTGACAGAACATATGGCCGACACGTGGCTTCTCTTCAAAACCTTTGATCCATCAAACTTTCATTTCTGTGATATGATCTCCATCATCCATCTCTTTTCTTCAATTCTACACTTTGATCCTGACCATCGATTTCCCCCCTTTACGCTTCTTCAAAAACTCTTAAGTTTTAAGAAAAATATGCCAATTCTCTCCCTTCGGGAAATATATATGGATGCTTTGATAATGAACACAGTTTCATTCAACATGCTTGCATATGTTCCTTTAACAAATAAACTATCTTGATTACTAATTTGTTTTTCTCCACGGTGTAACCTTCCTGAGCTTATTCGGTATTTTGTAGTGCTATTCTCTCCTGAGCTTGCGAATAAGGCCAACTCGACCCTGACCTATGTGCAATGTTATAAATACATCAATTAGCCTGACTCTTGAACTGTTCTGCACACGAATAAGCCTGACTCGACCCACCTTCACATCTCCGCACATAATGTTAATACACCAACATATAAATCAAAATTCTTTTTCGACATACAAAAATATTATCTTTTCTAACATATATGATTTTTTGGTGTTTTGAGAAATATTTCAAAAGTAAATGCAAATGAGCCACAACATCTACCTCCACCTAGGGATAGTTCTTTTTCCAATGAAAGCTATAAGAACCGTTGATTAGTGCCTTATCCATTGGGCATGGAGTCAAATATTTCCTAGTGACATATGAACAATGAGAATTCTGGTAGTTACAATGGTGAAATGCTAAATTTTAGTGTTGGAAATAATGCTTCAGATACTTCCCATTCACAGGCAGTTGCAGAGATTCTCCATCTAAATCTTCTAGAATGAAAGTATTGTTTGATCTAGCTTCAGAGATTCTGTATGGGCCACACCAGAGAGGGTCAAACTTGGGATGATTTCCTTTATCTGCCCTTCTGGTGTCCCATCTTAATACCAAATCTCCTACTTGAAAGAGGATTACTTTTTCTTTTATGTCAAATATGGAATTCATCTTTTCCTAATAAGAAATCAAGTTATCTCTAACTATGTTCTTGTCTTCACTTGATTCAATCACCTTGTTCAATCTTCTCACTAAAGCATTAGGTTTTTCCTGATCTTCTTAAAGGAAAGCAATCACTGGTTTGGCCAACTCAGTAGGAAATAGTGGTTGAGTTCCATAAACCAATTCATAGGGTGACTTGCCAGTAGACCTCCTGGTGGTTACTCATATTGCCCAAAGAGAAAAATTCAACTTTGAATCCCAGTCTTTCTGATTTTCAGTGATTATCTTCTTCAGAATCTTGACCAATGTCTTGTTTGAAGACTTTGTTAATCCATTCCCTTGTGGATGGTAGGTTGTGGAATGTGAAAAAATTACATTATATTTTTGACATAAATTAATGAATTGAGAATAATTAAATACCTAAGCATTATTAGTTACAATCTTGACTGGACAACCAAACCTACTGAAGATGTTCTCCTCCAGAAACTTTATCACCTCTTGGTCATTTTCATTCTTGGTGGGGATTGCTTCAACCCATTTTTTGAAGTAATTAGTAGCAGTTAGAGTCCATTTGAGTTTCCCACTTGTTGGTGGATTGATCTCTCCAATAAAGTCCAGTCCCCACTGCCTGAAAGGCTCTTCTATGAATAATGGAATGAGAGGCAACGAAGCAAGTCTCTTCTTTTCTGCAAACAATTGATACTTCTAACAACTTCTAAGCAGTCTGTATACATCAACAAATAGTCATTAGGGGACTTTTGAGGTCTAAAATAGGCCTCCTAAGAAAAATGTACAAAAAAAATAAACTTTATAATAACCAATAGGATTCAAGATGATGATGTGAACCATGGGGGGTGATTCACTATTTTTTAAGTAAAATGGTAAAAAGATTAAAAAATAATATAATAATAAAACTACATTTTTCAACTCATATTTTCAACTTATCTCCCAAATATTTTACTCAAATTTCAAGCAGGAGTACTCGTTGGATGCAAAATTTAATTTCTCATCCAAGGAGTAGCCATGTTGCATACTTTAGATGGACCCCACTACACGAGAAATGAGAAATACATAAAACAACGTGATTACAATCATGTTTTCATGTATTTCTCATTTTTCATGTAGCAGGACCCATTGAAAGTATGCAACATGGGTATTCCTTGAATGAGGAATTAAATTTTGCATCCAACAAGTACTCTTGCTCGAAATTTGAGTAAAACCTTTGGGAGATAAGTTGAAAATGTGAGTTGAAAAAGTGGTTTTCTCTTTTTTCCTTGTAAAATTTGATGATATAATCAAATCTTATTTTATTATTTCCACTATTATTTTATAATTTCCTTAGTAGGCTCATTTTAGACCTAAAAATTCCCCTAATGGTAGGCCAATAAAAACCTGACTTGAGGATTTTATGTGTTGTGACCTTCCAACTATAATGTCCTCCACATAGACTTTCATGATATTCCTTGATCACCTCAATGGATTCACCTTCAATTAAACACAACAGCAAAATACCAGCAGGATCTTTCAAGTACAACTTTGCTTCTACTATGACATATAGATGAAATTTAAGCTTGAGAGCTTTGTATTTGGTTCTATTCAGTGAAGATGGACAATAAAAGAAACGCATGTAATGAACAACATCTTTATACCAATATGAACACAAAAATTTGCATTGGATACCTGTTTTGTGCCTATTCTGACCTTCTTCATTGTCAACTCCATCCATTGATGCCAAGAGATTAATTCCTAATGCTTGAAAATTTGTTTCTGTTAGCAACTTTGCTAAACCTCGTCCTTTGATTAACTTGGTGGGTTTAATGTCCAAATCGTACTCCTGGATTCTAGCTATCCATTTTCCTCTTTTTCCTTCAACATCATTTTCAACCAGCACGTCCTTGACAACAAAATTACGTACATAAGCAATTATTTGGGATTGCAACACATAAATCCTGAAGGCTTTGAGTGTTTTAACCAATGCATACACTTGTTTCTCCAAAATGTTATATTTGAGCTCAGCATCTCTCAGAACTTTTCTAAAGAATGCCACTGGCTATTCCTTACTATTGTCATTTTTCTGCAATAACACAACAGTAATAGTGGTGGGGGAAGCAAATGAAAATATTTGAAATGCCTTTTGATAATCAGGGCTTATTAAAACTAGAGCTTCCTAGAGTGCTTCTTTTATTCTGGCAAATGCTTCTCTTTCTTCTTTATCCCACTTCACTTCTGCATTCTTCTTCAACATGTCTGTTATATTTCTCACAATCTTAGCATAATTTGGTACAAATCTTCTCAGAAAGTTTATTTTTCCCAAAAATCAATGAATATATTTCTTGCTTCTGGGCAAAGGAATGGTCTGAATTGCCTCCACCCTTGTTGGATCAATCTTTACTCCTTGTTTCAAAACTATGTGACCCAATAATCTACCTTCCTCCAAGGTGAACCAAGATTTTTTTGGATTTAGTGACAAACCATACTTCCTGCATTTTTTGAAAGTCCTTTTCAGATGTTCCAGGTGTTCATCATCTGATCCTGAAAAAACAGTTACATCATCCAAATATATAACCACATACTTGTCTCCCACAAACGCTATGTCCATGGCCCTCTGAAAAGTTGCACTTGCATTCATAAGACCAAATGGAATCCATGCATACATGAAGGTGCCCCAGGGGGTTGTAAATTTTGTCTTCTTCTGATCTTCCTAATCCACTGCCACTTGGTTATATCCAGAGAATCCATCAACCATAGACATTTTGTAAGCTCCTGTCACCTTCTGTAAGACATAATCCATTTTAGGTAAACAATAATTGTCCTTTAGAGATGCTCTTTTCAGATTCCTGAAATCTACACAATCTTATCTCTCCATTTCTCTTCCTCACAGAAACCAGATTAGAGACCCAATCCGAATATCTGAGAGGGACTATGATTTTTTCTTCCAGCAATTTCGTCACTTCCTTTTGAATAGGAGATAACAGTAATGGATTTCTCTGTCTGAGATTTTGTCTATGTGGTTTGATTCCGTCTTTCAATGGGATCTTGTGTTGTATTATGATTTTATCATACGTTTTCAAGTCTTCATATGACCAAAAAAATGCATCCATATACTTCTTAAATAGTTCAATGTATATTTCTTTGTAATTTTTGGGAACACCCTTGAATAATTTCACCATTTTTAGCTCCTACTGAGTTCCCAAATTGCAATTTTCCATCTCTTCCTCTTGATGTATTTCCTTCGAATTAACAACAACATCATTAGAGTCAAATAGTCTTTCAAGGGGAACCAGTCCTTTAGGGAGGATATTTTCTTTCAATTGGAAAATATTCTTCTCAACTATTGACTGTTTGAGGTTTCTTACCTCTCCTTTCTGCTATGTATGTTCTTCTTCTTGATCTATCTCATCATCTTCAAAGTTTCCAATCATTGTCAAGAAATGATTTATTTGCTCATCATCTTCAAACACCTGCTAATGTTTCACATTGTCAAGAATAGAGGGTCTGTGTCTAATTTTGATCTCATACCTTAACCTTGGATTCATTGGAGGCTTAAAGGTACTAGCTGCATCTGTTAACGAATATACCAACCTATTATCCTCCCTCAGGATGAACTGAAGATTGAAGGCTTCAAAATAGTTCTCTATCAGATCCCAAAATTCATTTCTGTATGATATTAATCTTAGATTCTTGGTCTGACAATGATTTTTGATCTGCCTTATAATCAGTCCAGAGACACTAAAAATTGAAATACAATGGACTCCCATCTATTTAGAGACTTGAAGGATTAATATTAAGGACTCATACTCAACCAATTTTTTTGTTGAATCAAACTCTAACTTAAAAGAAAAAGGCATGAGGTTACCTTCTGGTGATATCAACAAGAATCCAGCTCCTGTGCCTTCCTTGGAGTAGGCACCATCAAAGTAGCATTTCCAAATCCTTTTTGAGTGCAGCTCATTATTTGCAACTGCTGAATAGAGTTGTTTCCCTATGTCTTCAGCAAATTCTACATCTTCATGCAGCATGAAACATGAAAGATATTTTGTTTCTTGACTATAAATATGGGAATTTCCTGCATATTTCTTGGTAGTAGTCTTCATTAACCTTGTTTCTCTATACAATATCCTTTATTCCCTATTGAAAATAGGAATGATAGCATAAGTGAAATCTAATTTAATAACACCTCCCAACTTTTCTCCCCAAGATCTTTACAGGAGCATTCCAAACCTAGCTGGAATGTCAGCAACCACTACATCCATGACTATACTCTTTGTTGGAATTTGTGCCAAAGAAACGGCTACATATTTAATCAACACAATGCATTTCGCCCTTTTGGAATCAAATGAATACAGATCCCTGTAAGTTTTGGTAATCTGCAAGTTTAATTCCTTCGTAACAAACAATGGCATGAGATTATGGGATGCTCCTGACTCTAGCATACAATTATGGAGAGTAAAATCATGAAGCAACAGAGAAATGTAGAATGGTGGAACGGATGGGTCTACTTCTTCTACATGAGGACCAAAGGTGACCACTGGCTTCTCTTCTTTTAAGTTCACAATGTCACCTATATCTTCAATCTTGTGAGATTAATACATTTTTAAATTTCTTTCTTGTAAGTTGGTATTTTAGCTAATTCTAGAAGAGGTACCTACATTTTTACCTTCTCCAACTCTTTTGTCAAACTGAAAGGATGAGTTAGTTTAACATTATTTTTAGGTTCTTCTTCACTCTTTCTATAATTTGCTACTTGTTCAGGTACATGAACAACTCTCCAAAATATTAGTATCAACTGATTTGCTTTGGGAGAGATCACCCTGTTTCACATCTGTTCTATTAACTGAATTTACAGATTGCTTCCCATTACTGACTTGTTTTACAGGGTCCTTTTCTTGTGGAGTCGCCATTGGAGGAGGGATAGAATATTGTTGTTCACCTTCATTATCTTGCAATCTAGACCTCAAATCATAATTTTTATGCAACTCAACTTGCATGAAATCTGTGAATTGCCTACAGGTTTCATTCATTTCATCTTGGTTAAAAGATACTTCAGCTTCAGCATATTCTCCCTCAGAATCTTCCTCTTCATCATCTTCTATTGTGTACATAGCAGACATTTGATCTTCAGCTTCCCTTTGGTCATCTTCTGCTGACTCTACGGGTGTTGCTTCTATATACAATGGTACTTGAACCTAGTCTTGATCTTATCTTTCCCTCTGGAAAATTTGTAGGGGATGCCTTCTAAATTGAGGGTTAAATCCCCCTCAGTTTTTTTGTACTTGTCTTTGGGAGCGTTTACTTTCCAAATCCATCTTAACTAGCTTATTTCACAAAAATTTTATCACCTTTTTCATATCTTCAATTTTTTGTTCTTGTGATGATTCTTCTTTGGCTATCCCCTTCTCTTGGACTGGTTGCTTCCCTTTCGCCTTTCTAGCTACAATCATATTAGCTTCAATCTCTAAAGCATCTGTCTGTATTTTCTCTGGAGTAAGGGATCTCCTTTCTCTAAGCGTGAAACTCAAATCAACTTCAAAATCCCCAGCAAAAACCACCTTTGCTCCAAAAGTGTGGGGCTTCATCTCTACAAGAAAC
The DNA here is from genome assembly GCA_034641835.2 of Pinus albicaulis. NCBI lineage: Eukaryota > Viridiplantae > Streptophyta > Pinopsida > Pinales > Pinaceae > Pinus > Pinus albicaulis. Next base: position 137,211,898 of record CM076576.1, read on the forward strand.
TTTTTATATAACTTATTGAATATTTTGATAAAATATGATATTCTCATCTAGTTTTCTTTTGATTGCATTAAATTCTGTCAGTGAATATCCATGATCCCTTTTTCACCCCATCTCTGAGTGAATCGATTTTCCAGTTCTTCCCATGTATTAATAGAATTATTTGGCAATCCCTTAAACCAATTTCTAGCCTCTCCATCTAGAGACTGAACAAAAAGCCTCATTACAACATCAAGATGTTCCACATTCAAATTTTCAACAAAATTACAAAACATAGGCAAGTGTTGTTCTGCAGTTATTTCATCTTCACCAGTAAAACGTGGGAGTAATTTAAGATACTCTTGAGGCATTGCATTCATTGGTTGTGGAAGTTTAAGTGGAGCATATATGTTCAACAAAAAGGCTGGTGCTTGTTTGCACCTTGATTGAATATTCCTTGGTTAGATGCAATCGACGAACCTGCTGTGAAATGAATGAAGGTGGAGGTAAAACTGATATGGGGGTGGGTTGATGGAAAATAGCAAAGGGAACAACAACTGGAGTTTGTTGAGCTTGAGTAAAAATAAAAGAAACAAACTCAAACAAGTGTTCTTCCAACTTAGGTTCTTGAAAATAAAGTGGTGTGAAAGGTGATTCTTGTTCCAAGAAAGGAAGTACTTCAGAGATATCTTCAAACAAAGGATTACTAGAACTACTTCCAGAAGCTAAGAGTGTAGGACTAGGTGTTGAGGGTTTTTTGGGTTTCTGAACCCTTTTAGAAACCAATATTTCAGGGTCTAACAAAGCAGGGACCTTCTGCTGCGAGTTATCTGACCTCGTCTGAGGTCTTTTGTGATCAAGAATTATGAGAATAACAAACACAACCAAATATTTCCTCCTCACTAAACAAATAGAGGAAATAATGTGAAAAGCCTAGGGAAATTAGCTTCATCTCTTCGTCCCCGGCAACAGCGCTAGAACATTTTGTATCTTAAGAGACAATTCCTTGGCTATGGAAAGGAATTAGTGCTTAAGACATTTTTAGAAATGTGTCACAAAGTAATTATATCAAGTGGTCTTCATTCAATCCCTTTGGAAACTAATTCTTTAAAACCGTTAATAATATGATATAATGAAAGACTCTACAATGCCATTAACAGTTGATATCTGAATGGAAAAGAAGAATTGCAGAAGAAAATTAAAATGATATGCTTTAACACAGAATCTACCACTCTAAATTTTAGAATGAATTTATGGAGAGAGAGGAAACTCAAAATAATATCTTGTAAACACAGAATCTATTACTTTTAAGTTCCAGAGAGATTTTGTGAAGGGAGAGGAGCTGGAGTGAAGGAGCACAAATTAAGGTTATTTAACTCTTACTCATAGATGTAATTAAGAGACCGGAAGTTGCATTACTTCACTTCATTCAAGGAAGAAGGGACAAAAAATGACACAGGAAAAATGAATCACCATCAACAGTTGCATGATGCTTGTTTCTTCTTCATTAATTCCACAGAAAATTAAATACCAAAGTTTTAGTCTTCCAATGGTCCAAAAATCGAAACCCTTTCTTCTTTCTTTCTATATTGCTTAAATACATCAAAAACAGTTCGTAACTATCAGAACTTCTTGAAACTACTTTTACTACGTAAACTGTTAAAACTACTTATTACATTGAAATTGAGGACATCACTATAGCTTCGATCTTAACAGACAAAGAAAACAAATTAAAAATTGAAAGGTTATTCTATTTGTTGAATCTGATTTGTTGCTGATGCGTCTCCCTGAAGTATTGATGTGTCTCCCTGACAAATTGAACATCCTTGCCCTACCTTTCTTCCAGAGTTCAACATTTGTCTTTTCTGCTTGTTGTCATGTTTTTTCTGCTTCTGGTTCGATATTCCAATAGTCCTGCAATAATGTATCCTTGCTCGACTTGACCTAGCGTTTGTGTTTCCAACAGTGCCCCTATTTTCTCTCTTTGCCTAACTCTACCTATGCCTCTACGTTTCAACCGAGGTTATCAGGTCCCCTTCTGCCTGACTCTGCCTCTTCTGCTCGTGTCTATTACATTCCGTCTTTTCTTTCCCTTTACTCTGTGTCGGGTCCCATACTCGATTCCACTGCCCACATTCACGTTTCTTCGTAAAACCAACGCAACTGCACATAATATTGGACTTTAAATAAGTTCAACTGAACCTTTGAATGGTATCACGTCTACTTTACCATCACATTTCAGCCTTCGGCATTCACAAAATATTTCTTAGCGCCTTTCCTCCTGAACTTGCGACGTGCGATATGCGATCACATCGCCTCGTAATATCGTAACTTTAGGCCTAATCGCAGATCGGCTTTTATAACCCTTACCTCATCAACACTTCGCAACTTTTCCAATTTTCAATTCCTCTGATCGCCGAAATATCTTATCGCATGCAATGTGCAATATTCATCGCATCGCCAGATATTTAACTTGTCACTCTTCGCATCGCATATTTGCAACTTTAACCATATCTCAAACTTGTATCATTTACCGAATGCAAAGTGCGATGGAACCTATGGCCGAATCGTGGCTTCTCTTCACAACCTTCGATCCATCTGACTTGCTTTTCTGTGATATGATCTCCACCGTCCATCTCTCCACTTCAATTCTGCACTTTGATCCTGACCGTCTATTTCCCCCATTACGCTTCTTCCAAAACTCTTAATTTTTTAAGGAAAATATGCCAGTTCTCTGCCTTTGGGAAATCTATATGATTTCTTCAATAATGAACAGAGTTTCATTCAACAGGCTTGCATATGTTCCTTTAACGAATAAATGATCTTTATTACTATTTTTTTTTCTCCATGGTGTAACCCTCCTAAGTTTATTCGGTATTCTATAGTGCTAGTGTCTCCAAAGCTTGCGAATAAGCCCAACTCGACCCTGACTTGTGTGCAATGTTCTGAACGCATCAATCGGCCCAACTCTTGAAAAAAAAATTACGCGAATAAGGTCCACTCAACCTGCCTTCACATCCCCACACAAAATTTTAATACACCAACATATAAATCAAAATTATTTTTCGACATACAAAAATTTTACCTTTTCTAACATATATGATTTTTTGGTGTTTTGAGAAATATTTCAAAAGTAAAGCAAATGAGCCACAACAAGACTGAGGATAATAAGGAGATGAATGCTCCTGCCTAAAACCCAATTTGAGAGTCGATTCAGTCATCATATTATTCTGAAAATGACTTCCATGGCCAGTTACAATCACTTTGGGGATAACAAAGTGAGAAATGACTTGGTTGAATAGAAACAGGGATACTATCTCACCATCATTTGCAAAAGTAGTTATAGCCTCAACCCACTTCGTAAAGTAGTCTACTGCTACAATAATGTACTTATAACCCTTAGCTGAAGGCGGGTACGAGTAGTATAATCAATACCCCACTTTGTGAACGGACCGACAGTGACGACAGGAAAGAGTGGAGCTGGATGAGCGCGCATCTTCCGAGTACATACTTGACAAGGATGACACTTTTTGACCGCCTCAACACAATCTTTGAAAATCAAGGGCCAAAAGTATATTGCACGCAATATTTTTTTGGGTTGTAGGAAGCCTAGATAAATGACCACCATAAGCTCCACGGTGGCAATCATTCAACACAACCTCAGCTTCTTCGAGAGTTAAGCAACGTCTAAGGATCGAATAAACCCTGTGACGATATAGAATGTCACCAATAATTAGATAATTTTTAGCCAAGTGACGCAACTTTTGATGCTCATATTTCGAAAAATCTAAGGGAAACTTTGCAGTCTAGAGATAAACAATGAGATCTCCATACCAAGGATCCTGTGAAGAAATGAGGAAAAGATGTTCATTAGGGAACGACTCTTCATAAACAATCTCTTCTCCACAAGGCAACTCAGAAATCAACTCCGCAAATACCAAAGACTTCTTGGATTTGGTAGATGGGAATTCAAGATCAAACTCTTGCAAAATGATAATCCATCGATTGTATTTTCCCCCAATCACTCTCCTACTGAGAACAAATTGAAATGGATTAAATTCCGCCAAAACATAAGTTTTACGAAGAAGGATATAATGTCTAAGCTGTTGGACAGCATGCACAATTCCCAAAGCTAGCTTCTCAATTGGAGAATACCAGAGTTCAGGAACCACCAATCCTCGACCAAGGTAGTATACAACATGCTCGCAAAGAGAATAATCTTCCTAAACTAAAACCATACCAATGGTAGATTGTGTTGCAGTGAGATACAAGAGGAAATATCTGCTATAATCAGGTGGACTTAGTTATAGAGTAGAGGTCAATGATTTTTTCAAAGCATCGAATGAGTGTTAAGCAAATTCATCCCAGAAAAATGGAACTCCTTTCTTTAATAACCTCATAAATCCCTTTTTAATCTCGGCATAATTCACGATAAATCTCTGTAAGAAATTGCATTTTCCTTGTAGACTTTGAAGTTGGCGGATCGAAGACAGAGGAGGCAACTGAAGTATTGCCTCAACCTTGAAGGGATCTACCTGAATCCCTTTTGTAGACACGATAAATCCCAACAGCCGACCATATGTGACAACAAAAATGCACTTATTAGGGTTCAACCAAATTTTGTAATAACGACATCGTTCAAAAATTTGATAAACGTGTGAAGGATGATCAATTCTCTTGTGAGAACAAGTAAATAAATCATCCAAATATGCCTCGATAATATGTTTGACGTCATGAAAGGCATTGGACATAGCCCATTGAAAGGTAGCTCTAGCATTTTAAAGGTCGAAAGGAATATTTTTGTAAGCAAAGGTTCCCCAGGGGAAAATAAAAGCAGTACTAATCTTCAGGATGGATAGTAATATGATTATATCCAGAGAAATTGTCCATGAAGGAGAAAATCTCATTCCCCGCACACTCATCGATACTTTGATCTATAAATGGTGTGGGGTAATTATCTTTAGGACATACCTTATTCAAATCCTTGAAATTGATACAAACTCAGATCGTTCCTTGATTCTTGTCCACAGGAACTAGATTCGAAACCCAATATGAAACCCACCTTTAGCAGCTTCTCTACCTCGACTTTGATAGTTGCAGCCTTCCTAAGGTTGACCAGATGAATATTCTGTTGAATTGGCTTAGCATTTTTGTATGTCTTGATCTCATGCTGGACAATAGATGGACCTATATCAGGCATTTCCTCATAAGACCAAGTAAACACATCCCAAAATTATCGAAAGAGATTGGTGTAAGTCTGAATCTCTTTAGGGGAACATTCAGCTCCAATGAAGACATTCTCAATAATGTTGGGATCGTTGGAGATGTTCACTGGGGTAGTAGCAGAAATTACAGCCATGTTCACTTCAGCAAATACCTATGTTGGTGCTAAGGGGTTCAAGACTAAGTGAACGGGACCAGAAGACTGAAGGTTAGACAAACTTGTTTCAACTTCTTGCAAGTCTAGTGGAAAATAAGACTGATGATGCAAATCATCCCACAGTCTCCCTACACCATTCATTGCTTCAACGATGGCCTCTTTAGATTGAAGAATGGTATCAAGGCAATCCTAAGCAGAAGATGAACTAAGAGTCCAAGTTGGAGCCACATCTCCATCCAATTCCTCCAGTGAAAAAAAATTCGAATGGAGTCTACATAGTCAACAATAGATTGATAAGAAATCTCAATTGCACACATAGGAAATTCCATTCCAACCACTTGACCTTCCTCTAATGTGGGAGAGTGAGAAGCGAGGTCAAGGGTACGAAAAATAATGAGTTGAAACTCTTCGAGCGGGAACCTGCAGAGACGAAATAGCATGAATAACGAACCCTGTGTCCCAAATTGATCCTATTAGAAGCTTCTCATCAATCGACTTGATGTAAATCTTAAACACTTCTAACTTAATATTAGCCTCTTAGTTTTGAGCTCTCTAAAAGTTATGATTTCAATGGAAATACTATTAGATAGCTAACTCTATAAGCGTAACTTGGTTTTGATTGATTGCGAGTTGAACAATGAAAAGCTTTCTACATTGGGCTATGGGGTCAACATCATTAAACTCATTAACCAATAATTCTTCTTATGGAAGGTAGGCAAATGAAGTTTCAATAATAGATGGAGCAGTGCTTCCACAAAACATAGAAACACCCCCAAAAATTTAACCTCTTAAAAGTAAGAAACATGTCACCATGATTTATGAAGTAATTAGACATAAAATTCCTTTGTTAGATTAGCTTATAAAGATATAAATAGGATAAAGCTTATTGAAACACCTCATTCGAATCTCGGTGCAAGTAAATGTCACTGTGTATTACTAAAAGCTGAAAAAACATTACGAGGTAGCAATTTGGTGCAATATTCTCTAGCCCTTTGATATTTGATGTTAGTCTATAAATAGACATTATTTTACATTATGAATGATACTTTAGCTGGATAGATCCTCGAACTATATCTTTGAAGCACCTAGCATAAGTGAAACTAATTTCTTGGAAGAGCAGAAAAAAGACAACTAACGCTAAAGTCGCATTTCCTAATAAAGACTCTACTTCATATTTATCACATTAGGTTTCTTCCAACGATTTACCATGATGAGATCACATGTTAGAAACATTCACAATCTTTAACATGTTTAAAGTACCCCCTAGATTTGAGAAGCTTCGGTCCTAATTTTAAGAGATAGGTAGCTCCACTTTATTCTTGGTCTTCTGTTGAGTTGGATGAGTGACAGGTCATGTTGAATGATGAGTCTGTGCTCGGGACGGCCCACTAATAGGTTGGATGTCTCCCGAGATGGCTGATGTGTTGATTGAACCTCCAAAAATCTTCCAAAAAACCTTTCACTACCAGCAGACGTTTAAGCAGGTTTCACTGACAGTTTAAAAATAGCGAATGAATTTGCTTCCCACGCTCGCCAGTCTCCTACCACCTTTGTTGGTTAAGAACTTTTGTTATATAAAAATATCTAAGAAACAAACAACCTCCCTCCTTAATTCTTAGGCAAGTTTTTAAAACAAGCATCTTGAAATTTCCTAGCATATTTTGACATGTGACCTAAAGCACGGCTACGAAACTCCTAATAAAATAGAATTTTCAGATTTTGTGATTTTCTTCAGAGATTGCAGTCTTGGGCAAAATTTGGGTTCTTTTCAAGCCATGAACCTCATCAAAAATATTCAACTCAATTCTTCCTGGTCTTTAAAGAGTTTCATCTTCATTTAATGGGTTGACCTAGGTTCTTCAACCACTTTCGTCCTCGATACCCCTGTTATCATCTCCGCTTGAATCATGTCTGTTTATACGAAGGTCTTCAACTTGAATCATGTCTAGCTACACCTGAAGGTCTTCAACTTGATCCTTTAATGATTTGTTTTCATATTTCAGGTGTAAGTTGATTTTCTTGGTATGTTTCACCACCAATCTTTATGGTTTGATCTCCTTTTCAACACTCTTTTGGCCTTGTACATGGATTTTGAAACATTTGAGGTTGGCTGTGTCTTTCATCATCTGGTCAAATTCAACCTTTGTTCCAACCTTGCTTCTCTGCCTCTTGACTTGATTCAAATATTTCTTTGCTGCTTCCTTGATTTGTTCTTTGAGAGTTCGATTTCTTATTTTCCCTTATCTTCTCTTTTTCCTTTCTACTTTGATGATAATTTCTTCATATAAGTGGAATAAATCTATGATGCTCTTTGGTTGCCTGATTCATATTTTCAAACCACCTCTCACGGCCTTATTTACCAAACCGGTCATTAGCTTCCTTGGATGAAAAAATAAAACTAACGCGCATCTTCTCTTGCAAAATCTAATCTCTTTTGGGTCTTACCTTTCTTGAGTTTGTTATCACCTTCAATACATTCTTCTTGCACTATGACAGCTCTTGATATCCATTGCGCGAAGGATATCTTCCACATTCGCTTTGGCCAATGTAAACCTGATTGTCCTCTTACTTCTTGTTTGTATTATGTTTTTGTTTTGCAATTGTTGGTGAAAATTGATCCTGCAGAGGATTCTGTCTTGTGTCGATGGGTCTTCAGTAGCTTCCTTCTTCTTCAACTTCTTCTATTATAGTTGGTGATGTAGTATTTCTAGGTTTTAATACTTTCTTTGGAGTGACTACATTTATTTCATACCCACTCATAAACAAAAAATAATTCCAATCTTTGTTTAACCTTCTCAATTATTCCAATGCTAACATCTTTACCAAACTATGGTGGTAGATGTCTCATCTGGAGAGCGTGACTCTATAGAAGTATCTTTCCCAGACTCCTGTATAAAGAAAGCTAATTCAAGTGGTTATTATGGTGCGAGAAGGAGTACGAGATGGAGGCAAGAGTAAACCATGTGGAATGTTCTCTTTCCTTCAGGTAAAATATTTTTGAATGATCTTCGGCAACTTTGTAATTTCCTACATATAACTCCTGAGAATGCCATTAGGTGATTAATTCCTTTGTACTCTTGCTTGAAAACTCCTCACAACCACTGCATTGTAAATTTTTTCCCTTAAACCATTCTTCTACCTCTAGGGATTCTTGTAGCTTGGCAATGTGTCTCTGGTGTTATATAAGGTTAAAATCCCAACCTTGTATTTTGTTCCTGTAAAATTGGTGGAAAAATCATGAAACACATGGAAACCCTACAACTTAAGCAGAATTGTAGGCAACAAATCCTCTAAACTTCCATAGCAATAGGGTCTTCAAATATGATAATTTCGGATCCATGAGTTCATGCAGAGACAGCATGCCCTTGTTTGTTTTCTTTTTTGAAGCCGTGATTGCTTTCATAGTCTTCTTCTGTATATTACGAGAAAAAGCACAGAAGTTTGAATTTGATAACAACACCTTGCAGGAAGTGATGAAGCATCTCTCCGGGGGTGATTTACAAGCAAGGATAGCATTAATATGTAAAAAAGGACAAGTTTAGGGTAAAGTTTAAAGTTAATTTTAGCGCTTTCAAGTTTTAGTAATAATACATACAACAAAGAATCATAGTTACATCCATCTGGCTATGTACATTTGAACATCATAACGACCTTGAAAGACCTCAACCTTTACTTATCTTATCATAATGTTCTCACATAACTTTGTTAACCTTGGTGCAAGCAGTTTCATCGCGAATATTGTTCTAGCCAGTTCGCTTTCATTCTATCAAAGCGATTTCGTGGTAATCATATTTGGTTTAGTTGTAATTAGCTAAAATTCTAAAAAAGCAACAAGTGTGAACTTTTGATTAAATATAGGAACGCTTAACGATGTGATGAAGGCTTAATTGTTGAAGTAGCATGGATGTGGGTGAACTTTGAACTTAGGGTAGACTTCATAAAGTAAAAATTTTCATACATCACATTAGTTGACTTAGAACCTCGCTAAGTTTGTTCAGACCAACTGCGTAACCTATCAAGAAATTTCTACAACTAAATGAGTGATAAAGTAGCTCCACTTGAGATGATATCTGTGGTACGCGAAAGAACCTATAGTTCGATGCAAACCATCTTAATTAAACACGAATTTTTCAGCTTTCTTAGGACTCTTGTAGCCTTCTATCACGAGCTCAAGTTTGATTATCCTTTGTCTTTATTAGCAAAACGACATAATAAAATGGAATATATACAATGGAGTTAAAATTCGTTAAAATTTAAGAGGAATAGTGCTTTAGGCTTTGCCATTGGCAGTCCTCTGAAACAAAAATTGTTACATCCATCTCTTGAATAAGATAAGTATTGTTTGCCATGGTCGTACGGCTACGCGAATGGTCCCTTCCAGATGTTTTCAAACTTTCCATGTTTCCTCTTTTCTCAGTGCTGACTTCCCACTTTAAAACTACATACAGATAAAATTTTCTTCTTTGACCTTTCTATCAAATGTTTTCTTTGCTTGCATTGTTACTATTGATGACTGTTGTATGCCTCCTCCCTTTTTTTCTTGTAAATATATACGTGGTTTATCCTCCTACGAATGACATGAAGCTTCTCTAAGTCCTTTTGTTCATTACGAGCACTCCCAAGATGTGGGAAAAAATTGCTTGACTCCATACAACAAATTCATGAGTGATACCAATGGATCTCTTTGTACATACTCTATCGTACTGAGCATATTTCAACTTCGGATGCCACGATCTCTTGTTTTCTGTGTAGTACCCTTTTGATGATTCTCCCCAATGCTTTTGTTAGAGAAATTGACAAGGCAATTACCAGGGGGTAATAAAGCGTGGTATCCAAGTGTTATGTAATCTTGACGTGAGAAGCTAGTTAACCTTTTCAATTTAAAAATATTGTTGCATTGTCATTAATAATCTTCATAGGATAATGGCTTTGCTAAATATTGTTCTCTAAAAGCGAATGATGAGCTGAATCGTTGCTGCGCTTGTTGGGATTGCTTGATACACTTAGTGAAATAATGTGTTTTGTCCAGGATCCGTTGATGCTACCTAAAGATTATGGTGCTGTTCACCAATAAATCGCCCCATTGTTGGAAAAGTAGCCTCAACATATATTGACATCAAAGGTAAAGGAATCAACTTTTGCCACCATAAAAAATGTTCATGGAAAGCAACAATTTTCTTAAACATCCTTGAACATGATAGAGCGTTAGTACGCTACCAAAATTTTGTTTGTTGTGACCTTCGATGATGTCCTCCTGATCTCCCTTATGAAGCTCTTCATGGTAACATCAACTTCCTCTTCCGATAAACCAATTTAAAATGATTCCACAGGTATTTTTTACGGTACAAATTATGATCTTTAATCGTTAATATCTTAATGATTCCTTCACAAATACTTGTTACTTTTGATTTAGTGATCAACTCTGTAGAACTCTGTTATGATTCAGCTGCAAAAGATGAATGTCTGTTACCATTAGGATAAAGTAGAAATTCTCCTCCAATAGAATCCTTTTCATCTTCCTCGTGACTAAGAAAGTTAGTAAGATTCATGTCCAATTGATAAAATTGGATTGTATGTAACCGCCTTTATCCTTTCACAATTTTGTAGCTTTGTCTCTATGTCATACTCTAGCAAATTAACTATCCACTTCCCTCTCTTCTTGTTAAGTTGACTTATTGTAAAAATATTCTTTAACCACGGTGTTGGCCTGTTCTGTTGTGAAATGCAATACAGAATTAAAAATCTTTGGTAGCTTTGATAAGCATATGCTGTTTTGTCTGAAGTTAGCAAGAGTTACGATAAGAAAATGAAATTTTGTTATGTACCTTGTTGTCTAACTATGTAGGTAAAACTCAGCTATGAAGTATTTCATGTGCAAATGTAGCTTGAGAAATTATCTTGAAAAAATTGGACTAATAAGCATTAGGGCTTGAGTGAGGGCTTTCTTTATCTCTTCAAATGATTGCATGTCTTTAACATTCCATTTAATATCATCTCTTTTCTTCAACATCTTGGCAATGTCCTTGACAATTTCCCGATGCATTCAGGATGGATCTTCTAACAAGTTTACTCTCAAAGAAAATTTCCTTCATGTTCCTTGGGTAGTCTATCTTGAATAGCATTAACTCTATTTGGATCAATATTTATCCCATCCTTTGATATAATATGTCCAGAAATTTTCCATAGGTTAGAGAAAAAATTCTTTGAGTAGGGTTAAGGAGATACCAAATATTCTACCTTCAAATTTTTCTCAAATTTTCAAATGATCTTCCTCCCTTCTTGAAAATACATTTATGTCATCCAAATAGACCACAACTAACTTATCTTTCTCCTCAGCAAAGGCAATGTCCATTTCTCTTTGAAAGGTGGCTCTTATTCAATAAACCAAAAAACGTCTTCGCGCACACATGAATATCCTTTTAACGGTGGTAAACGATTTCTCTTGGTCTGCAGGTGTGCCAATATCTCTGAATGTTCAACATCACCAACCATCAGTATGGACATCCTTTGTTATTTGATGACTAAAATACGGTCCATCTTAGGAAAGAGGGTAGTTGTCTTAAAGAAGCCTTGTTCAAGTTTAAAAATCTGTCTGATTTTAGTCTCTCACTCACACTAGCAATTGCCAAATTGTGGTATTTGAAAATCTTATAAGGCAGTAATTTTTGCATCAAAAAGTTTGTAATTTCCTTCTCAATCATGGTACAAGCAATGGATTAATCCTTCTCAGTTCTGTTTGAAAGGTTTATCATTCCCTTTGATAGAATAGTATGTTTTGTAATAGTAGGATCATACTGCATAATAAGCATAACTCATGAAAAAAAAAAACATCGATAGCTATTCATCATCTCAATATATTTATGTCTCATCTTACGAAATAACTTAGAAATATTTATCATTTTAGGTACTACTCATGCCAAGATGCAAGTTTCTATCCTCATCATTAGCACCATTCAAATTTGAAAAACATCATTTTGATCGAAAAAGTTTTCAAGTAGGATAAGACCCTTGGGTATACAATTATTTTTCGGTACCAAACTTTAGAATTGACTTTAGTTCGGTGTGTGTTTTTTTGGTCTACTTGTGTGTGCAATTCCTCTTTTAACTCTATGAAATTACGACTTGCTAGTCATCTTCAAACACTTTCCAATGGATGATATTATGCGGGATAAGGCCTATGTCGGACTTCAATTTCATATTTCTCGATAGAATGTGTAGGTATGACAAACAAACTTGAAAATAGCTGAAATAAACAACGAGTTTTTGTCTCTAGTTTTCTATTAAATACTGAAATTCTTAAAACCTTTTCCAACATTTCCATAATCGGTTATGTAGGCTCCCATCCTCATCCTTAACCCTGATATGCTCCCTCAACTTTTTGATTACCAACTCGAAATATCACACATTGATATCTTTTGGCACAATCTCTTCAAAATTCCAAACCGCAAACGGAGACCGTCATATTCGGTCATATTATTGGTACGATCGAAGTTAAGTTTGAATGAATAAGTACCTTTCATCGCAAGGCCATGTTACATCGCTGTTCCGGCCCACTCTTTTAGTAGGTCCTTGATACAGAAGCCACCGACCTACCTTTCTCTTTACATTTTAATTTTCAACTTGTTGGTTTTCAATTTGTTAATTTGCTTTCCTTGCTTTATTGTCAGTTGAGCTCATTAGTTTAGTGATCCTAATTCAATTTCAATAGCATAAATGGGAAAATTTTCGAGTTTATCCTTGTTTACTTACCATATGGTATCCTACTCTCCCTGTCTGATCTTCTACTCACCATGAGAATAGTGGCATGTCAGGTCCATACATGGTGCCTTTGATTTTTAGCTACAAAAGATTTGAATGAAGCATGCCAAACTTGGGTGGAATATCTGCCACCACAATGTCCATTGCCATTGTCTTCGCCAGGCACTTGCGTTGAGCCAGCGCAACATCTTTATCAATCACGTGGACTCTTTTAGAGTCGAAAAGAAAATAAATCCGTGTATGCTCTAGTAGTCTCTGACCCACATCCTCTCCATAATCACCTTAGGCATAAGGTTATGAGAAGCCCTCGAATCCAACATGGCTTTATGTAAGGTCATGTCATGGATACTAAGGCTGACATAGAGAGGAGGTACTTGTTCATTCTTCTCATCTTCCAATCTTGGTCACAAGTAGATGGTAGGATGGTCTTATTATATATTAAGAATATGTAAATACAGTTGAGGTCAGCAGCACACAATTTTCTTGTGTACTCATTTACCTTGGAAATTTCTCCGAGAAACATGAATCTTAATTTTAGAATCTCATTCTCCCAAGCTGACGATAATATTTTCATTCTCTTTCTGTGAGGAGGTAGTGCAGGTCCTTTTCTGCGGTACAGCTAGGAGCATCCTTCTTTGGCTGTGTTTTATTTGCAGTGATGGGAAAATTTATGTTTCTAAGGTTGTATTTCTTCTGCATCTAAAATATAGCATCTTGATAACCCTTAAGATAATCAGATTGTCCCTCACCCATATTCATATCATGATTAGACTCATCATGCTCCTCTCTGGTCAGAAAAATCCCAGACATGTTTTCATCTAGGTAATGGATAGTATCTTCTTGAATCTCAAGTTGAGTTTCTTCTTTGCTCCCAGTCAAGTGTCTTGAAAAAGAGGTCTCTTGGTCGGGTTAATTACGATTTCTCTTTGTCTTTGTTGATTAAAGAGGCCTTCTAAACCATAGTTCAGGTAGTAGATCATGTTGTGCATGAGGTGAAGAAAAGCGGTTCAAAACAAGTCTATCCATGACTTTCTCCATAGTCTTCATCATGGAATCAAACTTATCATCGAGGTGGAAAGATTTTCTTCTTCTTTTAATTTTTTTACCATCTTGAACTTCTTGGCTACTATCATGTTCACTTCTACCTTCACAACATCATCGCATTTTTGCTAGAGAAAAGATTCTCTTTCTGAAAAAATGGAATCGTCCACCTCGACGCAAACGTAATTGAGCGACTCTTTAAAGGAGGTTTTAGGGTGAAAGCAGAGCATACAATTATGCTGTTAAACCTCTAGAAAGTCTTGAGCAGTTTCATCTAAAGCTCTTTTAAGCCTTTGTAATACAAGGTAGAGCTTGCAAGAGGTTTGTTACTGTTGTTTTCAAACTATCTTTCAGTGATTTGAATGCCAGCTTGCGGGCTGAAGACTTTAAACCATTTCACAGCCTCACATTTGAAAATTTCGAAAATAGTCTCATTTTAGCATGTGCATGGTCTACTTCCTCTCTTTGTACATGAAATAATTAGTTGGTCTACATGTTCATAAATTTGTTATTTCTTCTTCACTTCTAGATTTTAATTAGATAGGTATTTACTTGGGAAGGCATTAAGAACATGTGGGAACAAGTGAGGCATATCTTACAGTGCAATGATACGAAGTAGTGTGAAAATGTGTGCCAAAATGTCACATTTCCATTTATTTAAAAGTGCTGAAATTTCCCAAGTCTTGTTTCTGTAAATAACTACTTAAATAGAACTATTAAAGTTGTTGTAAAGGCATTACTAGATATGTCACCTTTAAAGAAAGGATGAATCCGAGAGGCTACTGGCCTTTACGATTTCTGTCTATAGAACTTGTATAAGTTACTTAAATTCCATCAAATGACATGTACCTGTTGTTAATCATCATATAATTGAAACAAAGTGTTTTTTAATGCATTCCTTTTAAAAAATTCTTGTAAATGTTGAGTCCCAATTACATCTTTCATACACTTTTCCATGCCTTTTCCTCCCTAAACCTCCCAAATTGTCAATATCATGTGCAAAGAGCATCTAACATGGTTTTTAATTATTTTTATTGTTTGCTATTTGATGTAGATTTTGTTCATTAAATTTATAAGAATCTTACTTTCACTTGTTCTGCAGTTTTCCCTGACTATTTTTGTGAAACTCTGTATGCTACAGTGTTCTGAGAGCGAGCCCGCCGACGGTCGGAATGACGTGGACATGGTCGTGTCCTGTTGTTCCAAGCAAGCTCATCCCGGCCGCGGTCAAAGGCGTCCACCGTCCTTCGCACGGTTTCATGTCGGCGGACTCTGTTGGGTACATAAATATCCATCGGCGTTTCTAAGCACTGCCGGAGGATAAATAAACATCATACCTTGACTGTGATGGGAATTAAACATCCACCTCTAGTAAATTCACTTTCATAAGGCATACTCCTATGTCCGTGAACGTATTGGTCTGGTGCTCTCTCGACATGAACTTTGAAGTGATTATAGTTTGTTTATTTATATATGGTGCGTTTGTCATATAAAGTTAGTTGATGTTAGTGAATGTAGTCTCTGTTATCTTGATTAATGCTGCTCTTTGTGTTGATTGTTGCACTTGTCTTGGTAACATTACCGATATAATAGCTTCTTTTTAATGAAGACTCATTTTCAACAATTCGTATTTGGGAGAAGTAGTTGCAGTACAGTGTAAATTTTCTTTCAGCTATGAGTTTGTGCATTAGTGTATAATTTTAATTTTCATTCCATTGTGTCATAATCCATTCATATGTTCATATATTGCATTTGTTTCATTCTTTGTTTATACACTTCCATAATTTCCATTTCCATTTATCTTTTCGTATTTGTGTAATCTAACGATCAGTGTTCTTGTTTGGTTATAGATAGGCGAGCATTTCATAACTTTTGACTAATGACATACGATTAAATTGTTCTCTTTGCTAGTTTTCTTTTCATAACTTTTGTTTAATTTAGGTATTGCTTTGTTCATTTGATTTTGTATGTTGGCAAGTAGTTAAGTTATGATGTATTAAGTACAACATATATGTGATTATTATCGAAAGCCATTTAATTGATGGTGAGGGTTGTTATCAAATATTAACCATTAATGGTTTACGCAATTTAGTGTTCATTTATCATAATCATCTGGTTATAAAGCCTGGCTGTAGGTGATCAAACAGTTGGTATGAAATGTGTAGTTTAGTATTAGTTTCACTATAGTTTACGATATGACAAACATCGCATCTTGATTATAAAAGCTTCAATTGGGTGATGGTGAGGATTGCATTATAAAATAATATAGTTTTAATAATTCTTTTCTTTTAATTGATGTATTGATATGCGTATGTACCATTTTATAAAAGCCATTGGATTGATAGTGAAAGATTCAGATCATGATGTGGATTTAGTATTCAAACACTTTGCAAATTAAATATCGATTTAACAAGTTATTTATGATTGAAAATCATGGTGGACTAGTGAAAGGTGAGAAGATAAATGTGATGTAATATTAAGTTTAGTTATTGTTGTAATTTTAGTTCATAGCAGTTTCTTTTATTTAATGTTGGTAAAATAGTTTGTTTCATGTTCACCTGGTTTCTTGCAGTTTAAATTGAAGACACCTTTTCATTTTAAGCGCTTTCAGCTTTCTTTAAGTCTTGTCATTGTAAATTTTAAATTTCTTCTTGAAATTTAATTGGTAATCATTAAAGATTATTATTGTTCATTCTAATAATAAACATTTTCATCTTAAATTTGTTTCACCATGAAAAAACAACAATAAAAAGTTAAAAGAAAATGATTACTATTTTATGTAAATGCGCGCACTTCATCATTTTCGATTCACGGGATTTAAAAATATTGTTATTCAAATTTTCAATTGACATTTTTACATTGACAGCTATAAAGTGTTTGTCATTAGTTTGCCAAAAAAAAAAACATAAAAATCATAAAGAAAAACTTGATAACTTCTGGTAACCTACACCTAGTGTGATCTTGAAGGTCAAAAGTTATTAGTTTAGTAATTTCTTAAGTATGCTCTATTACTTTATGGTCGGAAGATCGAGAAGAAATTAGTGTTAACTTTTTTTAAAAAAATTAAAAAAATGACATGAAACAGAGATTCTGGGGGGTTATAACTAAACCAAAATTTCAAGTTTATCACATCTTCTTTAGCGCCAAATGATTCTTATTACTAACCTTAAAATTTTGAAGTCAAAAACGGTGAATTAAAGTTGCTATACCTGCTAAACCATGAAAACAAAGACTCTCGTCATTGTGGTGAAGAACTGAGGAGACTATAAGGACTATTTATCGTAGCGGAAAATATGCAATGAGGTGGAGAGTACAAGAGAAGAAATAATAGAATAACAATAGTGAAGAAATAATAGTGAAAATAAAGAAGAGACAATTTGTGGATTTACTATAGTTGATGAGAAACTCATACATGATGAAAAATATCACCTTGTTCTCCCCTAACTTTTTTATGGATTTAAGTGAGATCATAAAACATTTTTATTTTGCGGAGGTTTGAAGTTGTGTGCGAACTTAAACTATGAAGTTACAAAAACTCAGCTGTTTTACCACTTCAACAACATTGAAGGATACTGGCCCAGAAATGGTTCATGGGTTGTATAATCTCGAGACTTGGAATGAAAATGAAACAAACATTTTGGATAGATACTTGGACTATTGTATGTGACAATCACAAGATGAGTATTCAAAATGATGCAAAGATAAATTTGGAAGACTTAATTGAAAGATTTCAATACCAACAGCAAAGATAGACAACAGATGATGAAACGCTTGAAAGCCCTCTCATATTAAGAAAGCCATTAGAGATGAATGGATAGACATTTTAAACATGATGGGGAAAGGAACATTTCTCAACTTCCATTCCCAGGCGATATAACGAACTATGTATCCATCTCTTAAGGAAAATCTAAAGGCAGGAAAAGGGCCTAGGGATTCTTCTCTTATTAGGGCTAACAAATACGCATTGGATCGATAAGTAGGGCAGATATTGGTAATATGCTTGATGAGTTTCAAAAGCCCAGTATCTTAGGGAGCCTTAGTGAACAACTAGACACCCTTAAAATCCAAAACAAGCGAACGAGAAAACAGTGTTTTTAGTAAATACTTGTAAAATGTAGGAAGAAACATGCTTTAAGGAATGTCCTTGGATGCAAAAGTTGTAGAAACATGTATGATTTGCTGGAAAATCATGAGATCAAGGATTGTCCTTCAATCACAGACTCAAAACATTTTCAGAAGATCCAAATTGATGAGAATCTCTGTTTTTGTACGCCAAGGAGACCTTGGCAAGGACAACAATCTCAAGGGTTTAATAACCCTACCAGATCTTCAGAAAGCCCTGAAATTGGAATCCTTGGCAAAAACCTTGGCCCCAACATCAAAATTCATATCAGCCATGGGTACAAGGGATGCAAAATCCTTATGGGAGATTTTCTCAATTTTATCAATATCCTCCATCTTTTCAAAATCAACAAGCTCCACAACTTCCAAACCCAAATCCACAACTTTCATTGCCATTTCCACAACCACAACCTTCTCAACAAAATCCAAATCCTCAACTCATGCTCCCATACCAACAAAAGACAAATCAACTTCCAGCTAAGCCATTTCCAAATCCTAACAATAAAAATCCTCAGAATACTTACATGGTAGAAGGACAACAATTTCCTACCTATATGATTGTTCCTCTCAATGATGTACAACTCAGATTTGGTAGAGTTTTAGAAAAACCTTCTATAGATATTCAAGAGCAAGATACCTCTGAGGAGGACTCTCTTCAAGTCAATAAGGGTTCTGAGGAAGAATCTCTTCAAAATTCAAGCATGCAAAAAGAAAAAGAAAAATTAACACCCACAACTCCTATAGTTGAGCAACCTGCATCTTCATCTACACCTCCTTTTCCTGAAAGACTACAAATTGACAAGGGGGTGGAAAAACAAATCTTGTTGCCTAACTATGATTTTCTAGATGAATTGAAGAATGTTTGTATCAAGATTCCCTTGCTACAAGCCATTCGAGAGATTCCTATTCTAGCAAAAAAAATAAAGGAGTTGAGTTTCAAAAGACCAGGAAAACAAAATACAGTAGCTGATTTCTTGTCTAGGATTCAGAATACTAAAGAAGATTCTCCTGTAGAAGATAAGTTTCCTGATGAATACTTGTTTGCAGTAACTATTAAGACCCCTTGGTATGCAGATATTGCTAACTATTTGGTTACAGGGAAACTACCTTCACATTTATTTCCTAGTGAAAAACGAAAAATTATTCAGGAGAGTTCAAAATATTCATGGATTTCTAACGAATTGTTTAAAACAGGGCCAGATCTTGTGATCAGAAGATGTGTCAGGGAAGATGAAATGCCCGATATTCTTAAGGCATGTCATGATGAACCATGCGGCGGACACTTTGCAGACAAAAGGACGGCCTATAAAA
Organism: Pinus albicaulis; assembly: GCA_034641835.2. Classification (NCBI taxonomy): domain Eukaryota; kingdom Viridiplantae; phylum Streptophyta; class Pinopsida; order Pinales; family Pinaceae; genus Pinus; species Pinus albicaulis. The sequence goes on from CM076576.1 coordinate 137,231,486, forward strand.
TCCTCTCTTTAGGATATTATTGGCCTTCCCTCTTCAAAGATGCAAAACCATATGTCAAAAGGTGTGACAGCTGCCAAAGAGTAGGGAAACCTACCCTTTCAAATGAAATGCCATTGCAAACAGAGGTACTCATTGAACCCTTTGAAAAATGGGCCTTAGATTTCATTGGACCTATTAATCCACCATCTAAGCAAAAGAAGTATATATTGGTTTGTACTGATTATGTTACTAAATGGGTAGAAGCTAAAGCATTAGTATCTGCTACTAAAAATTCAGTTGTTCATTTTATTTATGAGGATATTTTTACTCGCTTTGGTGTTCCAAGAGAAATTGTGACAGATCAGGGGAGCCAATTCACATCCAATTTGGTGGAGAAGTTGATGGAAGAATACAAAATCAAGCACAAAAGATCTACTCCTTACCACCCGCAAGAAAATGGTCAAGTGGAGTCCACAAATAAATTTCTTGAAAGTATCATCACCAAAACTATTCATCTACATAGAAGAGATTGGGCAGAAAGGCTTCCTGAAGCCTTGTGGGCCTACAGAACTACATGGAGAAATACAACAGGACATTCTCCCTATGAACTTGTTTATGGGAAAGAAGTCTTGCTTCCCATTGAGTTCCAAGTCAAGACCTTCAAGATAGCAGTTCAGTTGGGGATGGACTTATCAGAAGCCCAAAAGCATAGAATGGAGCAGTTGAATGAGCTAGATGAGATCAGACAAGAAGCAATTTTAAGAACTGATCTAGTTCAATATCAAAGAGCTAAATGTCATGACAAGTACATCAAAGAGAAGAAGTTTCAAGAAGGAGATTGGGCATTGTTATTTGATTCCAAGTTTAAAGATTTTCAAGGAAAATTTCAGACTCATTGGCTTGGGCCATATGAGATTGACAAGATCTTTAACAATGGAGCGGTAAGAATAAAGACCATTGATGAGTTTCAAACTCCTCTTATTGTGAATGGCCATAGATTGAAAGTTTATCATAAGCCACTCTCAAAAGAGGATTTTGTCAAAATGTTTCAAGAAAATTCTGCAATCAGGCTGGTACAGAAGAATTCTTCTTCTCCACCAGCCTAGCTTTTGTTCTTTCAATTAAAAAAAAAAAAAAAAATTGTATAAGCCTGAAAACCAATCACTGATTGGCAGTCTTATACAGAAAATATAGGGTGAAAATCAGGAACACCTGACACTCTATATTTTCCAAAAAAAAAAAAATCTCTTTCATTTCACAAGTTTTGTGACCACCCACTCCATTCCATTCCACTTCATTCCATTTCATTTCACTTCATTTCACTCCATTCCATTTCATTTTATCTATTTCATTCCATTTCATCAATAAAAATATTTTTCATGACCATTTCCATCTGGTCATTTGTCATCTGTTCATCTCCATTCATCCAAGTAATAGCTGTGTCAGTTTTCGCAGCTGACATCTGTTTCCGCAGCTAACTCCAGTTTCCGCAGCCAGAAGCAGATTCCGCAGCTACTACTCTGTTTTCAAAAGAATGTACAGTCAGATGTTATTTCCATAATCATGAAATAAAATGCAGGTGAGAGGATCAAAAATAAAGACATGGAGCATTCAAGACACCAATAAAGAGCAACTAGTTGAAGACCAAGGAAAAGGCAAAGATTCCAAAGGTATGAATAAAATTTATTTCAAATAGCATTGAAAAACACATTTTTATATAGTTCTGAACCATAAGCTCTATCCATTATGTGCAATGATTATATTGACAATTCCATAACCTTTCACGATCTCCATATTATCCTCTCGCATTCATTCTCAAACAGTTCCATCATTAAACCCCCGATCTTCACTCATGTTCCAATATTCCACCGGTGACAATGAGACATATTTGATTTGACCACGGACTCTTACAGCCGCATAAATCCATAACCGTTGTTGAAACGTGCTCATATTTATTGTGCAACCACCAAAATTCAAAACGCTGCCGGATGTGTTATACTCTGTTAATCTCTCTGTCGTGTCTCTGCCATGCTTACGAAACCCCACTCTATTCTGTCTCACTCCATTTCTTTCATTGTGCTCATTCCCACTCTCTGATATTTACCCACAGTCATTGTGCTTATCTCTGTGCATTCAGCCGTTCTATTTCCATTTGAACCCTCACGCAGGCAAATTTGTGAAGAGCAGAAAGAAAAAATGGGTAAATTGCTAAGAGCAGAGCCGGAAGGACCTAAGTTTATAGAGGGATATCCGCAAGTAAAGGAGATATTGAAGAAAGCAAATTGGCTGCGGTTTATCCAGAAATTCAGAGGTTATCATAAAGAAGTCACGAAGGCATTCGCAAGGTCGTTTGATGGCTTGGAAGCAGAGATTGGAGACCTTAATTTTGCGGTCAATGAAGCATCTATAGCAACAGCCACGGAACTTCTTCAAGAGGGTGAGCGTTGGTTTAAAAATAAAAGCATCAGTGATGAAGCATGGAGAACAATCTTACGAAATCAAGGTATGGACATAACTGTTTTTAAAAGAGGAATTCCTGTGCATGCATTGAAAGAGGAATGGGCTACTTTGCTGCTAGTTGTTCAGAAATTTATTACATGTGAAGGTCGTTTTGGGTCCATGTATATGTACCATACCAGGTTACTGATGAATTTTCTAGATAATCAAACTCTCAATCTCCCATATTTTCTATTCAATAGTTTGAAGAAAATGTCTGTGACTGTTCAGAAACATTTAGGAGATGTAGAACCTCATCTATATCACCACGGCCTTGTAAAAATTTTGATTGAAAAGGAGTTAAAGGAGAAGAAAGACACATGGGAACAATTTCTGGTTAGAAATTTCTTTGAGGAACCTCAGGAAATTCCTGAAGGTAGTATGACAAGAAGGAGTAGAAGAAAAAGAATAAATGATGAAACCCAAATTACTCCTACTCAGGAAATTCTTGAAGGTAGCACAGCAAGAAGAAGTAGGAGAAAAAGGACAATTGATGAAATTCAAAATGCTCCTACTACTACAATTGAAAGAACTGATAGGGAAGAGAGACTGTCAAAGAGGAAGAAGAAAGAAATCAAGGGTAAGAAGCCAATAATACCAAAAGAGAGAAAAACTATTGAGGCTATACATAAAACTCCTTCTGAAGAAGAAGAAGATAATCAAGTGTTATCTGAAAGACTAGTTTATCTTCAAAAACAGTCCTCTATGGCCAAGAAGACAGAGAAAGGAAAACAAAAACAAAAGGATAGTGCACCACAACGTGTGAGAAGAAGCAGCAGACTTAAGGGGAAATTGAGGAAAACGCAAATTAAGGGTCCTCACTTCATTGATTTGGGAGAGGAGACATCTGAACAGTCCCCAACTGACCATAGTCCATCTCAGTCAGTTAGTGAACCTGGTTCATTTCATTCTCAGTCAGACATTGAACATACTCCATCCCATTCTCAGCAAGATGTTGATGTGAGCCCTTCTCAGCCAGATTTTGAAGATGACTCTCCTTCACGGCATTTTGGGGACAGCCCAACAAAAATGACACCTGAAATAGACCCCAAGCAGCAGGAAGTATATGACTATATAGAATCTTTGGAAAAGGCAGCTACAGGTCCTAGTACTTCGTCTATTCAGCCTCATACAGTGCAGGATGATTTGGTCCAATCACTAAAACAGAAAGTCTTTGAGCTAGAGCTTTTGAATAGACACATCAAAAATGAAAATGAGACATTGAAAGAACAAGGCAAACTGGACAAAATCATTCATGATAATACAATGCTACACCTGGGAATATGGCAGAAGAAGAACAAGAAATTGAAAAGGAAATGCCAGAAGTTAAGCAGAGCACTGGTTAATATCAAATTTAGGTGCTTAATGAAGAAACCCGGAATGTTGGCAGCACCTAGGAAGAAGAGGAGAGGTTTGGATGTGTTGGCTGAAGTGTCAAGGCATATGAATTAAGGAAGGAATATCAAAATTTTGGTTGCATGAGGACATGCAACACCTTCACAGTGGGGGTATGTTGAGTCTCAATTCTGCATCTTTTCCATACACTTTTCTATACCTTTTTCACTCACCTGAACCTCCCAAGTTGTCAATATCATTGTATATCAATTGCAAAAGAGCATCTAACATGGTTTTTAATTATATTTTTGTGTTTGCTATTTGATTTAGATTTTGTTCATCTAGCTGCGGAATCCTGCCACTTTCCGCAGCTGCTGCAACTTTCCGCAGCTATTTTGTGAAACTCTATGTTACAGGTGTCTACAAGAAAAACGAGCCACATGGGCAAGTCAGGAATGATGTGGACATGGTTCGTGTCCTATTGGTTCGAGCAAACTCATCTAAAGAAGCCGCGGTCAAAGGCGTCCACATGGAAGTCAACCATAGAGTCTTACAGCGACAAGACTCTGTTCCGTGTCACGTAAAGGTTCATATGGCCGTTTCTGAGTTGCGGAGGACAAGTCGACATCTTTACATGGCTCCATAGTCAAATTCAAGCATCCACTTCTCATAGATTTACTTTCCAACACGGCCATGATCCTAGATCCGTGGACGTAATGGTCTACGTGTTCTCCACCAGCATAAACTTTAGGAGACAGTTATATTTCTTTTGTTATATATAATGTGTTTGCATACGCATATAGAGTTAGTCGATGTTAGTCTCTATTATCTTTTATTAGTCTGCTCTGTAATGTAATTACGCTGCCTTAGTGCCGTAATACCACCTTACTGTTATGACTGCATTTTAATATAAGAAGACTCTGTTTTCAGACTTAATTCGTACTTGAAGATTGTTGCCAAGGATGGTGTAGAGGGCCCCTGCTCAGCTAAGGTTTTGTGCATTAGTGTATAGTTCTTGTTTTATTTCTTTAAAGCTCATTGTGCCATAATCCATTCACATGTTTATACATTTCATTTTTCATGATACATATGCTTCATTTCTGTTTATAAACTTTCATGCTTTCCATTTCACTTCTGTCTTTCATGTTTTATGTTGTTAATCACTGATCAATGCTCTTGTTTCAGGTTATAGATAGGCAGCCCAGGCATTTTCATAGATTTTTGACTAATGACATGGAATTAACATTGTTCTGTTGCTAATGTGTTTTTCTTAGTTTTTGTTTAATTTCAGTATTGCTTTGTTTAATTCAGTTTTGTTCATTTGCTTCAGTAGTTAAATTTAGATATATTAAACTGCTCATAGCATCTTCAGTTGCCTCCGAAAGCCACAGCTGGACTGATGGTGAGGGATTGTATTATGAAATGTGTAGTTTAGTATTAGTTTTCTTTCTGCAAATTTAGATATATTAAACTGCTCATAGCATCTTCAGTTGCCTCCGAAAGCCACAGCTGGACTGATGGTGAGGGATTGTATTATGAAATGTGTAGTTTAGTATTAGTTTTATTTCTACAAATTTAGATATATTGAACTGCTCATAACATCTTCAGTTGCCTCCGAAAGCCACAGCTGGACTGATGGTGAGGGATTGTATTATGAAATGTGTAGTTTGGTATTAGTTTCATTTCTGAAAATTTAGATATATTAAATTGTGCATGACATCTTCAGTTACCTCCGAAAGCCACAGCTGGACTGATGGTGAGGGATTGAATTATGAATGTATGATTTGATATTAGTTTACTTTCTGCAAGTTAGATATCAGTTACTCAAGTTGTTTATGGTTACTTCCGAAAATCATAGCTAGACTAATGATGAGGGATCAGAAGACAAGTTGATGTAAATTGATCTAGATTTACTTTGATGCAATTTTGGATTTCTTTCAGCATAATTTATTTTGTGTTTAGACAGCAGCAAGAATAGTTTGGTTTCATGCTCACTAGTTCACTGTTTTGATTTTATTAGACTAGCAGCACCTTTTCATTTCAGCAACATATTTTCATTTTCTTTCAAGTTTTGTCATTGTACTTTTCAAATTCCTTTTTAAGTTTCAAGTTGGAAAATCATTATAGAGGATATCATTTCCTTGAACAAACATAACCATACTTGTTTTCATTTTAGAATTTCCATTTCATCTTAGAAAACCAAAAACGACAAAAAGTTAAGAAATAGGTTATCTTGCACATATAGTGCGCCGCACTTCATCAGCTTATGAATCCCGGATTGAAAAATTAAATGAAACAATTTAGGACACACTAAATTGACCAAATCAACTTCTGTATTCTTCTTACAGGCCACCATAATGGCCATCTTTGAGAATATGTCGACGACCATAAAAACACAGTCGTTTCCACGCTTAGTAGAAGGAAGGCCCGACATGTGATCCATGGATATGGATTCCCAAGGTCAAATAGGGGTAGGTATTGGAGTATAGAGGCCTTGCTTCTTGATGGTCAGTTTGGCAATGGCACAAACAATGCGAGATCTGATGTACTTCCCGACATCCTGTCGAAGGTTTGGACAATAGAAATAATTCTACAGTACTGCCACTATTTTCTCGACCCCGAAATGCCTAGCAACTCGATTTCAATGTGCTTCTCATATCATCTTGGTACACTCACTTGAAGGAATACAAAGGTGTCTTAGGTGACATAACAGTGCATCTTGCAGGTGAAAATTTGGAACTTGCGTACCCCCCACGAGTGCCTTGTATGTGTGGCCGAATTCTGGATCGCTCTTGTAGAGAAGTGGCAAATCAGAAGTCTCGTGCCCACAAGAGTTGAGAACAGTGGTTAGTGCCACGATCGGTGGTCATATGAGGCATTTTTCAACATTATTGGTGCTACCCATCTTGTACTTGATGTTCCAATGAAATTGTTGCAAATATGTGGACCACTTCTGATGGTCATCGTTTTGCAACTTCCCTTATGTCTGTATGAACTATAGGGGTCAGTGTTCTGTGTGGATAATTTTTTCCTTCCCCAAAATGTAATGCTTCCATTGTCGACAAGTCTACACAATGGAATACATTTATTTTTCATAAGTGGGATACTTTCGTACTGTGTCAGAAAATGTCTCACTGTGATATTCCACATGATGCCCCTATTGAGTAAGAACTAAACCAATAGCATAGTCAGAGGCATCTGTATCGATCTCAAATGGTTGTTGAAAGTCTAGTAATGTGAGCACTGGGGCAGAACAAAGGCGACGTTTCAATTCTATGAACGCCTTTTGTTGAGATTCCGACGAAAATAATTTTTCCTTCTCTCCTCCCTTGGTGACTTGACTCAAGGGCCAAGTTATATGAGAG